>JARQOD010006111.1:0-44558 GCA_033576555.1 Oophaga sylvatica | reverse complement strand
TTATTTTATTTTGTGGAATTGGTGCAGCTCCATTCAATTGAAATTAACAGTGATCTATTAGTGTGACGCGCTTCCATCCGTATACAATACATTGGTTGCAAACACTATAGAAGTACAGAAAGGAGCCTTTCACAGCTAGTGAACAGTTGTGTGCAGTGTTCACTGTAGTCTGTGAGGTTTTCATTTTTTGAGTGCAGATCACGCTCCAGTTAGTTCTTCAACCACTGCTGGTTGTAGTCTGCTGAGCGTGTGTCACTGCCTCATCCTTCACATTTTTTTTAATTGGTGCTGCTCCATTATATTTGAAAAAAATCTAATCTATTAGTGTGACGCGCTTCCATCCGTATACAATACATTGGTTGCAAACACTATAGAAGTACACAAAGGGCCCTTTCACAGCTACTGAACAGTTGTCTGCAGTGTTCATTGTAGTCTGTGAGCCTTTCATTTTTTGAGTGCAGATTACGCTCCAGTTAGTTCTTCAACCACTGCTGGTTGTAGTCTGCTGAGCGTGTGTCACTGCCTCATCCTTCACATTTTTCACTAATTGGTGCTGCTCCATTCTATTTGAAAAAAATCTAATCTATTAGTGTGACGCGCTTCCATCCGTATACAATACATTGGTTGCAAACACTATAGAAGTACACAAAGGGCCCTTTCACAGCTACTGAACAGTTGTCTGCAGTGTTCATTGTAGTCTGTGAGCCTTTCATTTTTTGAGTGCAGATTACGCTCAGTTAGTTCTTCAACCACTGCTGGTTGTAGTCTGCTGAGCGTGTGTCACTGCCTCATCCTTCACATTTTTCACTAATTGGTGCTGCTCCATTCTATTTGAAAAAAATCTAATCTATTAGTGTGACGCGCTTCCATCCGTATACAATACATTGGTTGCAAACACTATAGAAGTACACAAAGGGCCCTTTCACAGCTACTGAACAGTTGTCTGCAGTGTTCATTGTAGTCTGTGAGCCTTTCATTTTTTGAGTGCAGATTACGCTCCAGTTAGTTCTTCAACCACTGCTGGTTGTAGTCTGCTGAGCGTGTGTCACTGCCTCATCCTTCACATTTTTCACTAATTGGTGCTGCTCCATTCTATTTGAAAAAAATCTAATCTATTAGTGTGACGCGCTTCCATCCGTATACAATACATTGGTTGCAAACACTATAGAAGTACAGAAAGGAGCCTTTCACAGCTAGTGAACAGTTGTGTGCAGTGTTCACTGTAGTCTGTGAGGTTTTCATTTTTTGAGTGCAGATCACGCTCCAGTTAGTTCTTCAACCACTGCTGGTTGTAGTCTGCTGAGCGTGTGTCACTGCCTCATCCTTCACATTTTTCTCTAATTGGTGCTGCTCCATTATATTTGAAAAAAATCTAATCTATTAGTGTGATGCGCTTCCATCCGTATACAATACATTGGTTGCAAACACTATAGAAGTACACAAAGGGGCCTTTCACAGCTACTGAACAGTTGTCTGCAGTGGTCACTGCAGTCCCTGAGGAATAACCACACTTAGGCCTTATAACTTTTCTGACTTTCTTTATCAATCTACCAAGATGAAGAAGCCAGGGAGCAAGGCACGTGGTCGTGGCCGTGGAGTTTCAGCAGAGAGAGGACGTGGGGATTCTGTGGCTGCTGCCGCACCCAGTGACACAGCATCCACCAGTTTTCCCCGTGAGCGTTCCTTTATGCGCACTTTTGTAGGAGCTCGGCGTACCCCCTGCTGCGGGAAGAACAAATTGAAGCCGTTGTTGGTTGGATGGCAGCCAATGCATCGACTTCAATTGCTTCCACCTCCTCTCAGGACCACAGCACTGTTGAACAACCATCTGTCTCTTCACCGCCTGCCAAATTGCCCAGGCAGTCAGAGAGCTCTGTAAAGGAGCCAGCTGAGTCTCTGCTTCTGTTCTCAGAATCTGTTGGCTTGCAAACAGGGGCCCAATCAAGCAGCATTCTGGAATGTGAAGAAGAGGCAGTATGCAGTGATGCGCAACAGCTGTGTCTCTCTGAATCTGAAGAGGCGGGTGAGCCAGTGCCGATGGTCAGCACACCGCAGAACGCATCTGATGATGATGAGACTCAGGTGCCAGTTTCTGTTGAGCATGGTGCTGGCCAGACCACCCAACAGCAGCAGGTGTTGGAAGAGGGTAGTGGAGATGATGAGGTCCAAGACCCAACATGGCGTGAGGAACAGGAAGGTGGTGGTAGCAGCTCTGAGGAAGAGATTGCCCCAACGGTCCAAACAGTAGGGAGAGGTAGGCTGCAGACTCGATTGCCTCTAGCCTCCAGTTTGGCACCCGTTCGTAGCAGTTCTCTTCCAACAGCCAAAACAGGCGCTCCCAAGACTTGCACTGCGTGGTCCTTTTTTGACACACTTGCAGATGATATTTGCTATGTCAAATGCAAGCTGTGTAATCAAAAAGTAAAAAGAGGTAAAAGTGTCAGTAACCTTAATACCACAAATATGTGGAAACATGTGCAGTCAAAGCACGTGGTTGAGTTACAAAGACACACTGGAGATGTAGGCCAACCTACAGCAGCACCTACATCTTCAGCTCGTGTTGGAGCCTCTTCCTCCAGCTCACACACAGCTGGTTCGGCTTCCTCACAGGATCGCCATGGAAGAACCTCTGTCACTGTTGTCCAGAGACCCAGTGTTATTCCACCCACAGCTGCAAGTTCCCTGTCATCCTCACACTCCCAGGCCACAAAACAGCCATCGGTAGCACAGGCATGGGATAAAAGACGGCCATACTCGGCAAACCATCCACGAGCACAGGCTCTGAATGCTGGCATTGCAAAACTCCTGTCCCTTGAAATGCTGTCATTCAGGCTGGTGGAGACTGACAGTTTCCGTAACTTAATGGCATTGGCAGTCCCACAATACAATGTGCCCAGCCGATTTTATTTCAGCAGGCAAGCCGTCCCTGGTCTGCAAAAGCATGTTGAGGGAAAAAATAAACATGCGCTACTAAACGCCGTCAGTAGCAAGGTCCACCTGACCACCGATGCGTGGACCAGTACCCATGGCCAGGGACGATACCTTTCCCTCACTGCCCATTGGGTCAATGTTGTGGAGCCGGGTACAGATCTTGCGAGTGGCGCTGTACGTGTTCTGCCAACTCCAAGGATTGCAGGAATCAAGTCTGTCCACATTGACTCCTCCTCCTACTCCAGTTCCTCAGAATCATTGCTGCAGGAGCCGTCACGGTCTACCTCCACATGGACCCGTGAACGCTTACCTGTTGTGAGCGATATGATCACAGCCGTGGCCAAACGTCAACAGGCCATCCTCAAATTAATTTCCATGGGGAATCGAAGCCACACAGCGCAGGAGCTCTGGAATGCCATCAAGCAGGAGAGCGACGTGTGGTTTTTGCCAGCGAATCTCCAGCCAGGCTTGGTAGTGTGTGACAATGGCCGAAATCTGGTGGCAGCTCTGGGCCTTGGCAACCTCACTCACATACCATGTCTGGCACATGTGCTCATCTTGGTCGTGCAGAGTTTTTTTGAGGGACTATCCGGATCTTGATGCACTGCTGCACAAGGTCCGCCTAGAGTGCGCTCACTTGCGACGTTCCAACATGGCCAGATCGCGCATTGCAGCTCTGCAACACAGATTTCGCCTTCCTGAACATCGCATCATATGTGACGTACCCACCAGGTGGAATTCCACGTTACATATGTTGGAGCGGTTGTGTGAGCAGCAGCCAGCAGTAATGGAGTATCAGCTGCATCAGGCGCAATCAACTCGCAATTTGCGCCGTTCACACTTCACCACTACTGAGTGGGCCTCTATGAAGGACATCTGCCACGTTTTGCGTGCGTTTGATGAGTCAACGCGGATGGCAAGTGCAGATGATGCACTAGTCAGCCTGACTGTCCCCCTTATCTGCCTGCTTCAAAAAACACTGCAAGCACTAAGGGATGAGGTTTTGGAAGAGGTGTAGGATGAGGAGTCACAAATTCCATCACCTTCTGGACAGTCAGCGCAACGTGGTTCCTCACAAAGGGCTGGGCAGGGCTCACTTTGTGAGGAGGATGAGGAGGAGTCAATGGAGGAGGAAGACATCGCTCCAGAGGGAGGTACACAACGCTCTAGTCAGTATGTAGAGCGAGGGTGGGGTGATGCAGAGCAGGCAGAGATGACGCCTCTTGCAGGGGACAGCGTTTCTTGGCCAGTTGGGAGTCTGCAGCACATGGTTAATTTCATGCTGCAGTGCTTGAGAAACGACCGCCGCATCGCCCACATTCTCACCACGTCTGATTATTGGGTGTACACCCTCCTAGACCCTCGCTACCGGGACAACTTACAAAGCCTCATCACACCGTTGAACCGGGAGCGTAAAATGCGGGAGTACCAAGACACACTGGTGCAATCCATAATGTTCTCCATTCCAGCCCAGAGCACTGCTGCTGCTACTGCTTTACAAAGCAGCTCCGTGCGTCGAGGCAGTGGAGACAGCTCTGCAACAAGAGGGAGCACAAGCAGCGCCTCTGCACAGGGCAAGACCAGTATGTTCCAAATGTGGCGAAGTTTTGTGGCAGCGCCACAAATGTCTACACCATCCGAGACGGCTCCAGCCAGCAGGAGGCAACGTTTCCGTAAGATGGTGACAGACTACATGTCTTTCACTCTCAGTGTACTCCCAGATGGCTCTTCCCCATTCAAGTTTTGGGTCTCTAAGCTGGATACATGGCCAGAGCTTAGCCAGTATGCATTGGAGGTGCTGGCTTGCCCTGCTGCCAGTGTATTATCGGAGCGCGTCTTTAGTGCTGCAGGTGGTGTACTAACAGACCGTCGCATGCAACTATCCTCCGATAATGTAGACCGGCTTACTTTTCTGAAAATGAACAAGGCATGGATCTCGCCAGAATTTGTCTGTCCGTTTTCAGATTAAATAACTGGTTCGCAACGTTATCCATGTCTCCTGTTATGTTCATCTTTCTACCACCTGAACTCTACTCCCTGGGCTACAACACTGCCAGTTGCTGCTCAGAAGTGTCATGTCCACAGACCAATACACAAGCTATAGTGTTAGTGGGGTTCAGTAACGCCAGCTGTTCCCCTGCTGTGTGTCCGGCAAGAAGTCTCCTGTTCCCTACACATGCACAGAAAAACCCATGTGGAACATGCTCCAAATAGGGAAGAGCCGTCACCCTGATTGTTATGCTTAAAACAGGAAATTGTGAAGTTTTCCAGGCCTAGAATGATACATTTTTATAACAAATATGGACAAATAATAATTTGTCACCACAGCGCATATCTGCACATGTCTATTAGAAATGGTAACAAAAACTAAAACATAGTGTTCACTTTTTGAAATTAATGCATAAAAGTACATTTCATACTTATCAATTAATGCTTTTTAAGGAACTTTATCTGTACCTGTAAGATAATGCAGTCAATGGATGTACGAATCATATAATCCTCATCATCATCATCACGAGTTTTATTTATGACAGACATTATAAAATACACATACTGATGCCAACTGTAACTTCACACACCATATATGAAATGGCCAGCATCTAAACCTGGTAATAATGTGCAATAATAAATTATTACATCTAGAAAGTGCATCATGCATACTGACAATAGGTAGTTATACCTGCAAGTGCTGTTGAAACAACCTCAACAGATATAAATTAATAATGGTATATAGGTATCACAGTGCATAGTTACTCATGGACAATGTCGATGTAATACTGTACCTCAATAAAGTCAGCGTCAACCATTATGCTTGTTAGTCTTGTACAGTCATGGCCAAAAGTTTTGAGAATGACACAAATATTAATTTTTACAAAGTCTACTGCTTCACTTTTTCTAATGGCAATTTGCATATACTCCAGAATGTTATAAAGAGTGATCAGCTTAACAGCAATTACTTGCAAAGTCAATATTTGGCTAGAGAATGAACTTTATCCCCCAAAACACATTTCAACATCATTGCAGCCCTGCCTTAAAAGGACCAGCTAACCTCTTTTCAGTGATTGCTCCATTAACACAGGTGTGGGTGTTGATGAGGACATGGCTGGAGATCAATCTGTCATGATTAAGTAAGAATGACACCACTGGACACTTTAAAAGGAGGCTGGTGCTTGGCATCATTGTTTCTCTTCTGTTAACCATGGTTATCTCTAAAGAAACACGTGCAGTCATCATTGCAATGCACAAAAATGGCCTAACAGGGAAGAGTATCGCAGCTAGAAAGATTGCACCTCAGTCAACAATCTATCGCATCATCAAGAACTTCAAGGAGAGAGGTTCCATTGTTGCCAAAAAGGCTTCAGGGCGCTCAAGAAAGACCAGCAAGCGCCAGGACCGTCTCTTAAAAGTGTTTCAGCTGCGGGATCGGGCTACCAGCAGTGCAGAGCTTGCTCAGGAATGGCAGGAGGCAGGTGTGAGTGCATCTGCACGCACTGTGAGGCGGAGACTCTTGGAGCAAGGCCTGGTCTCAAGGAGGGCCGCAAAGAAGCCACTTCTCTCCAGAAAAAACATCATGGACAGACTGATATTCTGCAAAAGGTACAGGCAGTGGACTGCTGAGGACTGGGGTAAAGTTATTTTCTCTGATGAATCCCCTTTTCGATTGTTTGGGATATCAGGAAAACGCCTCATTCGGAGAAGACAAGGTGAGCGCTACCACCAGTCTTGTCTCATGTCAACTGTTAAGCATCCTGAAACCATTCATGTGTGGGGTTGCTTCTCAGCCAAGGGAATCGGCTCTCTCACAGTCTTGCCTAAAAACACAGCCATGAATAAAGAATGGTACCAAAATGTCCTCCAAGAGCAACTTCTCCCAACCCTCCAAGAGCAGTTTGGCGATCAACAATGCCTTTTCCAGCATGATGGAGCACCTTGCCATAAAGCAAAGGTGATAACTAAATGGCTCAGGGAACAAAACATAGAGATTTTGGGTCCATGGCCTGGAAACTCCGCAGATCTTAATCCCATTGAGAACTTGTGGTCAATCATCAAGAGACGGGTGGACAAACAAAAACCTAAAAATTCTGACAAAATGAAAGCACTGATTGTGCAAGAATGGACTGCTATCAGTCAGGATTTGGTCCAGAAGTTGATTGAGAGCATGCCAGGGAGAATTGCAGAGGTCCTGAAGAAGAAGGGTCAACACTGCAAATATTGACTTGCTGCATTAACTCATTCTAACTGTCAATATAAGCTTTTGTTACTCATATGTTTGCAATTATTATATTTCTGTCTGTGATAAAAATATCTGTCAAACACACATAAAAACCAGAGGGCAGCAGATCATGTGGAAATATAATATTTGCGTCATTCTCAAAACTTTTGGCCATGACTGTAGATTGTTAAAGAGGGAACGTGCTTTTTTTGTTGGTCATAGGTCAAGTATTAGACAGTAAATGATTACTGCTGTCGTATTTTTGGCGTCCCTAGGGCACAATTACGCTGCGTAACGTCACATTTTATAGAGAGTCATCTAATAGACACACGCTACCCTACCCTACGCGTGACAGTAGGAAGGTAGTGTTGACGGATAAAGCCTTGCGCAACCAGACATGCTTTTACCCTCTTCAACACTGTACAGTCGTGGCCAAAAGTTTTGAGAATGACACAAATATTAATTTTTACAAAGTCTACTGCTTCACTTTTTCTAATGGCAATTTGCATATACTCCAGAATGTTATAAAGAGTGATCAGCTTAACAGCAATTACTTGCAAAGTCAATATTTGGCTAGAAAATGAACTTTATCCCCCAAAACACATTTCAACATCATTGCAGCCCTGCCTTATAAGGACCAGCTAACCTCTTTTCAGTGATTGCTCCATTAACACAGGTGTGGGTGTTGATGAGGACATGGCTGGAGATCAATCTGTCATGATTAAGTAAGAATGACACCACTGGACACTTTAAAAGGAGGCTGGTGCTTGGCATCATTGTTTCTCTTCTGTTAACCATGGTTATCTCTAAAGAAACAGGTGCAGTCATCATTGCAATGCACAAAAATGGCCTAACAGGGAAGAGTATCGCAGCTAGAAAGATTGCACCTCAGTCAACAATCTATCGCATCATCAAGAACTTCAACGAGAGAGGTTCCATTGTTGCCAAAAAGGCTTCAGGGCGCCCAAGAAAGACCAGCAAGCGCCAGGACCGTCTCTTAAAAGTGTTTCAGCTGCGGGATCGGGCTACCAGCAGTGCAGAGCTTGCTCAGGAATGGCAGCAGGCAGGTGTGAGTGCATCTGCACGCACTGTGAGGCGGAGACTCTTGGAGCAAGGCCTGGTCTCAAGGAGGGCAGCAAAGAAGTCACTTCTCTCCAGAAAAAACATCATGGACAGACTGATATTCTGCAAAAGGTACAGGCAGTGGACTGCTGAGGACTGGGGTAAAGTTATTTTCTCTGATGAATCCCCTTTTCAATTGTTTGGGACATCAGGAAAACGCCTCATTCGGAGAAGACAAGGTGAGCGCTACCACCAGTCTTGTCTCATGCCAACTGTTAAGCATCCTGAAACCATTCATGTGTGGGGTTGCTTCTCAGCCAAGGGAATCAGCTCTCTTACAGTCTTGCCTAAAAACACAGCCATGAATAAAGAATGGTATCAGAATGTCCTCCAAGAGCAACTTCTCCCAACCCTCCAAGAGCAGTTTGGCGATCAACAATGCCTTTTCCAGCATGATGGAGCACCTTGCCATAAAGCAAAGGTGATAACTAAATGGCTCAGGGAACAAAACATAGAGATTTTGGGTCCATGGCCTGGAAACTCCCCAGATCTTAATCCCATTGAGAACTTGTGGTCAATCATCAAGAGACGGGTGGACAAACAAAAACCTAAAAATTCTGACAAAATAAAAGCATTGATTGTGCAAGAATGGACTGCTATCAGTCAGGATTTGGTCCAGAAGTTGATTGAGAGCATGCCAGGAGAAATGCAGAGGTCCTGAAGAAGAAGGGTCAACACTGCAAATATTGACTTGCTGCATTAACTCATTCTAACTGTCAATATAAGCTTTTGTTACTCATATGTTTGCAATTATATTTCTGTCTGTGATAAAAACATCTGTCAAACACACACATAAAAACCAGAGGGCAGCAGATCATGTGAAAATATAATATTTGTGTCATTCTCAAAACTTTTGGCCATGACTGTACAAGCAAAAAATGCATGATTGCAGCCGCAGACTTTATTGACGTACAGTATAACATCGCCATTACCCATCAGAGGCTGTCCACTGTCTGATACAGACATAGAATATACCTTTGCTATCCGTAGCCTTTGTTTCACCTACACTTGCAGGCACACACTTAAATTGTGACAATGCATAATGTTTTTTTAAATGGTTATTTTTTATCGTACATTACTGCGTCATCACATTGATGAGTCCATGCTGGAGATGTCATACATGCTGTACAAAGTAACGATTTTATTAACTTAAATAATTGAAATGTCTGTGACTGTCACATATAAATTGCAATGATGATGATGAGTGACTATTACAAAATCCATTGTCTTCACTATGTTATGGTTTAACATAGCGTTCCTTAAGCATTATTCATAAATACAAAAATGGACTTTTATTCTTAAATTTACAACACTATATTTTGTAACCAATTTTTTGGGTGGTGTGTTGTTCCATTTCTTGTTGGCATGTGCATATATGCGTTTATATTTGCAGGGTCTTTATTTTTATTCTTGAAGTTAGGAAACATGTGTATCTTCGTACCGTGTTAGCCAGTAGATAGAAAAATATTTAGACTTGAGAGTCCGCAGTGGTTGATACCTTTTAATGGATAACTGAAAAGATGGTAACAAATTGCAAGCTTTCGAGGCTACTCACGTCTCTTCATCAGGCAAAGACTAAAACAAAAAATGAAGCATCACATATTTCTATACACAACAGGACACAGGAATAGTGCAATAGGTAAGACAAGTGACGTGTAGCAGAACTGTCATTATGACAGAGGGATGAACATAAATATTGGAACAGTTCATAGATAAGGATAGAAAGTTTTATTGCCCTCTGATTGGGGTCTGGTTTTGTGTTTTCATGCCCCTGGAAGGGCAGAGACGCAGATTCCTTAATTGATATAGAATGACATAAATCCGTGTGATCTATTCATTCCAGCACTAAGAGTGTCAAAGGTCATGATGAGCTTATATTCCGAAACCTTTGTATCTTTCTCAGATTTGAAGTGATATTTTAATACCAGTAATTCCATATCCATCATGCGATGACCGGGCATACAAAAGTGTTTTGCCACAGGTAAATCCATTATTTTTTCTCTTATTGTCTGGCGATGATAATTCATCCTTGTTCTCAGTTTTTGGCCGGTCTCCCCCACATACAGACCCCCATTTGGACATTTAGTACATATAATTAGGTACACCACATTACATGTGATGCAGCTGAAAGTAGCTGGGATATTGTAGTCGTGATGGGAGTTGGGGATCTTTATCTTGTCCGTGGTCATTATAGATGCACAGGTTTTACATTTCTTCTGGTTGCAAGGAAAGGTTCCTGCAGCTGTTGGGGAGGACAGGGAGCTTCTGACAATGATGCTTCTTAGATTTGTGGGCTGCCTAAAACACAGTAGTGGGGGGTCTGGAAATATGGATTGTAATATCGGGCATCTTTTTGTAGTAAAGGTTGTAGTTTCCGTGTAGCTCCCCTTAGCACCTCCAGATTAGGATTGTATGTCACCACTAGAGGCACCCGGTTATTTTCTTCTTTACCTTTGTAATGTAGCAGGTGATTCCTTGATATTCAGTTGGCTCTTGAAATTTGGTTTTAAGTTGTTCTTGGATGGTATCCCTGGTTCAAAAAAGTCTTTCTGAGGCGACCCCCCACTACTGTGTTTTAGGCAGCCCCCAAATCTAAGAAGCATCATTGTCAGAAGCTCCCTGTCCTCCCAACAGCTGCAGGAACCTTTCCTTGCAACCAGAAGAAATGTAAAACCTGTGCATCTATAATGACCACGGACAACATAAAGATCCCCTTCTCCCATCAGGACTACAAGATCAAAGATACTTTCAGCTGCATCACATCTAATGTGGTGTACCTAATTATATGTACAAAATGTCCAACTGGGGGTCTGTATGTGGGGGAGACCGGCCAAAAACTGAGAACAAGGATGAATTATCATCGCCAGAGCCACACAATAAGAGAAAAAATAATGGATTTACCTGTGGCAAAACACTTTTGTATGCCCGGTCATAGCATGATGGATATGGAATTACTGGTATTAAAATATAACTTCAAATCTGAGAAAGATACAAAGGTTTCGGAATATAAGCTCATCATGACCTTTGACACTCTTAGTGCTGGAATGAATAGATCACACGGATTCATGTCATTCTATATCAATTAAGGAATCTGCGTCTCTGACCTTCTAGGGGCATCAAAACAGAACACCAGACCCCAATCAGAGGGCAATAAAACTTTATCTCCTTATCTAGGAACTGTTCCAATATTTTATGATCATCCCTCTGCCATAATGACAGTTCTGCTTCACGTCACTTATTCACGTCTTACCTATTGCATTATTCCTGTGTCCTGTTGTGTGTAGAAATATGTGATTATTCATTGTTTGTTTTAGTCTTAGCCTGATGAAGAGACCTGAGTAGTCTCGAAAGCTTGGAATTTGTTACCATCTTTTCAGTTAGCCATTAAACGGTATCAACCACTGAGGACTCTCAAGTATAAATATTTTTCTATTCTTGGAATTGAAATTCATCATTTTATTGTCCTAGTAAAACTTCATTTATTCTTGTTTGAAGTACATACATTTGCAATGGCCACGTAACAAGGCAATAACTCAATCTTTTATGCCTACACCCTCCTTGACCCTGGGCTTCAACACCGCCAGTTGCTGCTCAGAAGTGTTAGATGCACAGATGAAAACAATCGCTGATGTGTTTGTGGGGTTCAGTAACACCTGCTGTTCCCCTGCTGTGTGTCTGGCAAAAATTACTGCTGCTAACTACAACTTCAACTTCAAACATCTCATACTAGGCCTCTGCCTACACCCTCCTTGACCCTGGGCTTCAACACCGCCAGTTGCTGCTCAGAAGTGTTAGATGCACAGATGAAAACAATCGCTGATGTGTTTGTGGGGTTCAGTAACGCCTGCTGTTCCCCTGCTGTGTGTCTGGCAAAAATTACTGCTGCTAACTACAACTTCAACTTCAAACATCTCATACTAGGCCTCTGCCTACACGCTCCTTGACCCTGGGCTTCAACACCGCCAATTGCTGCTCAGAAGTGTTAGATGCACAGATGAAAACAATCGCTGATGTGTTTGTGGGGTTCAGTAACGCCTGCTGTTCCCCTGCTGTGTGTCCGGCAAAAATTACTGCTAGCTACCTACACATGGTGAAAAAAACATGACATGTCAAAGTGTCTAGTGCTACACATAGATATGAGGCTACACCCTGATTTCTAAGCTGTAAACATTTGAAACGTCAGCTTTAAAACCATAAAATGATTAGTCTTTGTCAGAAGTCTGTAACAAAATAATTGTGAGTGACATATTATTTCAGATATGCACATGTCGAAAACAAATGCTAACCTATAGCCTACTTATGCTATAGGATACTGATGGTCAACCTTGTCACTCCATAGCTTAGACAAATCCAACTCACATCATGACTCAAATGCTGCAATGTTGGAAGTGCATAATGTGTGTTGAACTTTGACAACAGCTGCAGTGCGAAGGTTAGACTTCAGTGTTCTTGGCTTTTAAATAAAAGCATACAAGTAAATATAATAATCCAATGTTGATTAAGGGAGGTGATGTACACCTGTAATATTGTGCAAACAATGCATGTAGGAATAGTCCTCTTCAACATTACTTATATTTGTGTCATTTTAAAAAATACATATTTAATTAGAAAGTTAACAGCCCATATCATAAAGGTCCTTCATGTAAACATGATAATCGCTAACAAAAATCATGCATTACCTTGTTAAAGTCAATAGTGCATAGTCACAATAGCAAAATATATACCTGTAAGTGGTGCTGAAAGAACGACAACTGATAGAATAGGTGAATGATATCTATTTATCAGACTGAATAGCGACACCTGTACAATGTCGATATAATACTGTACCTTAACAAAACAGCTGTGTCACACCTCACACTCGTTTTTCTTGCAGCTTGTTATGTAATAGGGCACATGCGTGTATGTTTCATCATAGGTGCATGTTTACTGAGTAAAGCAGTCATGACAACGCCTTTGTGTTGTCGGTACGCTTGCGATGATGAACGATGCGCACCGTGAATGTTAGTCTGCGTCATAAGACGCACAGACGCTCCAATACCCAACGCGTCACAGCAGGAAGCCAGTCTGTGCGTCCAAACAAAGGCGCAACCATACATGCACGTAACCTTTTATAAAGCTATATACAAAAAAGGATGTAGTAGTAACGCACACTTTATTGAGGTACAGTATTACATCGCCATTCACCATCTGTGGCTATGCAGTCTCATCTATATATACATTATCTATCCGTTGTCATGCTTGCAAGTCCACAGTCAGGCATAAATACCTGTTTTCACTATGCACTATGCACTTTTTAAAGTTTTTGTTTGTTAATATAAATGATTGGCACATATTATCAGTATTACATGATGGAAATTTTAGATATTTTTAAAAACTTTTTAGTGATATTATTCACCAAATGTAAAGTTTTATGAATGTCAAAGATAACTTGTAATGCTGATTATGTTTTTAAGTCAGCCATTCATTGTCTACACAATAAAAATGGTGTACATACTGTTACTTAGCCATCATTAATGGATTCTGATATAATAATAATAATAATAATAATCTTTATTTATATAGCGCCATCATATTCCGCAGCGCTTTACAGTTTAACAGTTTCAAAACACAAGTCATAAGTAACAACGTTAACAATACAGTAATTAAAGCAAAATAAGACGGCCCTGCTCGTGAGAGCTTACAATCTACAATGAGGTGGGGGAGATAAAAAATACAGGTGTGTATATACAATGGTGCATTTACAATGATGGTCCAGCCATCTTAAGGGAGTGAGGGATGGATGGAGATAGTGAATGGGCTACACACACACACACACTTACACATAGAATGACTTTGATTAGTGAATGTGATAGGCCGCTCTGAACAGATGTGTTTTGATATGTACTTGTATGCTTTTATTTTAAACCGTATAGCAGATTATTTAACCTATTTTAATTGTGGTTTGCATTGCTTTTCAACATGTTAATATATGCGTTTATGTTTGTAAATTATTAATTTACATATATTTTTTTAAGTAAAATCATCATCTTATGGTACTAAAGGTTATATTTCTCTTATTTGGAGTATAGACATTTTTAATTGACACGTAACAAGGAAAATACTTGATCTAGTATTTAAACATCCTCCTTGACCCTGGGCTCCAACACCGCCAGTTGTTGCTCGGAAGTGCTGTTAGCACAGTGAACACTTGCTCCTGTGTTACTGGGGTTCAGTAATGTCAGCTGTTCCCCTGCTGTGTGTACGGCAAACAGTCCTGCTGCATCCACCCTGTTGTCTTCTCATCCCTGGGCTACAAAACCGCCAGTTGTTGCCTGGAAGTGCTGTTAGCAAAGTGAACACTTGCTCCTGTGTTACTGGTTTTCAGTAATGTCAGCTGTTCCCCTGCTGTGTGTACGGCAAACAGTCCTGCTGCCTCCACCCTGTTGTCTTCTCATCCCTGGGCTACAACACCGCCAGTTGTTGCCTGGAAGTGCTGTTAGCACAGTGAACACTTGCTCCTGTGTTACTGGGGTTCAGTAATGTCAGCTGTTCCCCTGCTGTGTGTACGGCAAACAGTCCTGCTGCCTCCACCCTGTTGTCTTCTCATCCCTGGGCTACAACACCGCCAGTTGTTGCCTGGAAGTGCTGTTAGCACAGTGAACACTTGCTCCTGTGTTACTGGGGTTCAGTAATGTCAGCTGTTCCCCTGCTGTGTTTACGGCAAATAGTCCTGCTGCCTCCACCCTGTTGTCATCTCATCCCTGGGCTACAACACCGCCAGTTGTTGCCTGGAAGTGCTGTTAGCACAGTGAACACTTGCTCCTGTGTTACTGGGGTTCAGTAATGTCAGCTCTTCCCCTGCTGTGTTTATGGCAAACAGTCCTGCTGCCTCCACCCTGTTGTCTTCTCATCCCTGGGCTACAACACCACCAGTTGTTGCTCGGAAGTGCTGTTAGCACAGTCAACACTTGCTCCTGTGTTACTGGGGTTCAGTAATGTCAGCTGTTTCCCTGCTGTGTGTACGGCAAACAGTCCTGCTGCCTCCACCCTGTTGTCTTCTCATCCCTGGGCTACAACACCGCCAGTTGTTGCCTGGAAGTGCTGTCAGCACAGTGAACACTTGCTCCTGTGTTACTGGGGTTCAGTAATGTCATCTGTTCCCCTGCTGTGTTTACGGCAAACAGTCCTGCTGCCTCTACCCTGTTGTCTTCTCATCTCTGGGCTCCAACACTGCCAGTTGTTGCCTGGAAGTGCTGTTAGCACAGTGAACACTTGCTCCTGTGTTACTGGGGTTCAGTAATGTCAGCTGTTCCCCTGCTGTGTACGGCAAACAGTCCTGCTGCCTCCACCCTGTTGTCTTCTCATTCTTGGGCTACAACACCGCCAGTTGTTGCTCGGAAGTGCTGTTAGCACAGTCAACACTTGCTCCTGTGTTACTGGGGTTCAGTAATGTCAGCTGTTCCCCTGCTGTGTGAACGGCAAAAAGTCCTGCTGCCTCCACCCTGTTGTCTTCTCATCCCTGGGCTACAACACCGCCAGTTGTTGCCTGGAAGTGCTGTTAGCACAGTGAACACTTGCTCCTGTGTTACTGGGGTTCAGTAATGTCAGCTGTTCCCCTGCTGTGTGTACGGCAAACAGTCCTGCTGCCTCCACCCTGTTGTCTTCTCATCCCTGGGCTACAACACCTCCAGTTGTTGCTCGGAAGTGCTGTTAGCACAGTGAACACTTGCTCCTGTGTTACTGGGGTTCAGTAATGTCAGCTGTTCCCCTGCTGTGTGTACAGCAAACAGTCCTGCTGCCTCCACCCTGTTGTCTTCTCATCCCTGGGCTACAACACCGCCAGTTGTTGCCTGGAAGTGCTGTTAGCACAGTGAACACTTGTTCCTGTGTTACTGGGGTTCAGTAATGTCAGCTGTTCCCCTGCAGTGTGTACGGCAAACAGTCCTGCTGCCTCCACCCTGTTGTCTTCTCATCCCTGGGCTACAACACCGCCAGTTGTTGCTCGGAAGTGCTGTTAGCACAGTCAACACTTGCTCCTGTGTTACTGGGGTTCAGTAATGTCAGCTGTTCCCCTGCTGTGTGTACGGCAAACAGTCCTGCTGCCTCCACCCTGTTGTCTTCTCATCCCTGGGCTACAACACCGCCAGTTGTTGCCTGGAAGTGCTGTTAGCACAGTGAACACTTGTTCCTGTGTTACTGGGGTTCAGTAATGTCAGCTGTTCCCCTGCTGTGTGTACGGCAAACAGTCCTGCTGCCTCCACCCTGTTGTCTTCTCATCCCTGGGCTACAACACCGCCAGTTGTTGCTCGGAAGTGCTGTTAGCACAGTCAACACTTGCTCCTGTGTTACTGGGGTTCAGTAATGTCAGCTGTTCCCCTGCTGTGTGAACGGCAAAAAGTCCTGCTGCCTCCAACCGGTTCTCTTCTCATACCTGGGTTACAACACCGACAGTTGTTGCTTGGAAGTGTCATTGGCACGGGTACTCACTCCTGCCCAGACTGGTTACAGCACGCCATCTGTTTCCTGTCAGTGTAAACGTCACTTAGCCTCCAATTAGTTGTCCTGTCATGTTGCGGTCGGGTTAGCCGACTCTATGGTGCCTGGAGTTTAGGTGCGTCCTATGTGTGCTGCGGGATATGCAAATAAAGGCTGTTTCCGTTGTGACAATAGGACAATCACTCACTTTAGTACTGTGTGATTCGGTAACTGCGGCCGGCTCACGGCCTGTCAACTTAAATTTACATTGGTACCTTCTGCTACCCGTCCGGGTTCCAGTTAGCTGGTTCTCCGCAGTGCCTTTGGCCTAGGTGCCTCCATCTCGGTATCCAAGTTCCAGCAACGTCTGCTGGTCCTTGGTAGTGCTTTGGAGCACAGGTACCTCCTGCTTAGTAACCGTGTCCCAGTAACATCAGCTGGTCCTCGGTTGTGCCATTGGCTCTTTTTCTTCTGCTGCCCCTCCGGGTTCCAGCACAGTCAGCTGGTCCTCGTTACTTGCATTGGCTCTTGTACCTTCTGCTACATTTACAAATTGAATATTTTTTAAATGTTTTTTTGGGTAATCACTCTGGATCTCCAACAATGAAGACGACGACCCTGATGACCACCCCGAAGAAGATGACGACCACAAGGACGACGAGCATCAAGCCAACCAGCCTAAACACCATCACAAAGAAGAAATAAAAGATTACCCAACAGGACTGAGAAGGTTAAGACAAACTACAAGATACAGAACAAGAGACTTAAGAACAATAAGCAGAAGATCAAAAAGCAGAAGAACATGAAGTATAAGACCAAAATGAAGAGCAAAATATATGCTCTAAATTATAAGCACAAGAAGACTAAGCAGTGTATGGGGGTGAGTCCGTTCCTCCTCGTGGTGCCCCTGGAAAATGCCTGCTGCTGCAGTCTAAACTGAACACGGACAAATACTGTTGTAATTTAAATCTTTTGTGACAGCAAGAACGGAAGGATGAAAAATTCATACTTTGACAGATTACAAGTACAGGAATCTCTGTCACAAATAAGAATATGATGAAGAAGATGAAGTACAATATGAATAAGAATAATAGTTTAATAAGAAGAATATGAGTAATGTTAACAAAAAGATGAATAGCAAGAAGTTTAAGAAGAAGATAAAGAAGGTGAAGATGAAGAATAATTTGATGAAAAAGATGATGCTGCTGAAGATTATGAAGGAGAAAGTGTGTCAAAAGTTAAAAAGGTGAAGAGCATGGAAGTTGTGAAATATACATATTTGCAAAAATAGAAAAAACGTTAACAACATTGTCAATTTCTTCGTCAATCCGAACATCTTTAAAAAAAAAAAAATTTATGCTATTCCATTTGATTGGGTTAAACATCTATGCCTTTAATGTCTCCTCAACCTTCCCCAATACATTCTACATTACTCTTTGTTGTTTTCCTTCATGTACAATTAACCAACAAGGCAAGAATGGGGTTTTTTTAATTCCGATATTTTGTTCCCATAGACTTACATTGGATTTCCGGTATCGGTATTGGGTATCGCCAATATTTTTTGGGTATCGGCGATACCATTCCGATTCCGATACTTTTGGATATCGGAAAGTATCGCTCAACTCTAGTTAATAAACTTCTGGAATGTGGTTTTGAACACCTTGAGGGGTGTAGTTTTTAGAATGGTGTCACTTTTGGGTATTTTCTGTCATATTGACCCCTCAAAGTCACTTCAAATGTGAGGTGGTCACTAAAAAAATGGTTTGAAAATTTTGTTGGAAAAATGAGAAATTGCTGGTCAACTTTTAACACTTATAACTTCCTAACAAAAAAAAAATGTTGGTTCCAAAATTGTGCTGATGTAAAGTAGACATGTAGGAAATGTTATTTATTAACTATTTTTTGTGACATATCTCTCTGATTTAAGGGCATAAAAATTAAAAGCTTGAAAATTGCAAAATTTTCAAAATTTTCACCATATTTCCTTTTTTTCATAAATAAATGCAAGTTATATCGAAGAAATTTTACCATTAACATGAAGTGCAATATGTCACGAGAAAATATTCTCAGGATCGTCAAGATTCGTTGAAGCATTCCAGAGTTATAAGCTCATAAAGTGACAGTGGTCAGAAATGTAAAAATTGGCCTGGTCATTAACCTACAAAATGGCTTGATCATTAAGGGGTTAACATTACTAGAATCTTAGATTCATAGAGTGGTAGAGTTGGAAGGGACCTCCGGGGTCATCTGGTCCAACCCCCTGCTCAAAGCAGGATTCACTAAATCATCCCAGACAGATGTCTGTCCAGCCTCTGTTTGAAAACTTCCATTGAAGGAGAACTCACCACCTCTTGTGACAGCCTGTTCCACTCATTGATCACTCTAGCTGTTAAAAAGTATTTTCTAATATCTAATCTGTGTCTCCTCCCATTCAGTTTCATCCCATTGCTTCTAGTCTTTCCTTGTGCAAATGAGAATAAAGATGATCCTTCTACAATGTGACAGCCCTTGAGATATTTGTAGACAGCTATTAAGTTTCCTCTCAGTCTTCTTTTTTGCAAGCTAAACATTCCCAAATCCTGTAACCGTTCCTCATAGGACATGGTTTGCAGACCGGACACCATTCTGGTCACTCTTCTCTGAACTTGCTCCAGTTTGTTGATGTCTTTTTTTAAAGACTGTGTTTGCATTAACCCCTTAATGTCCACTGACGTGCACAGTCCGTCATGGCCGGGTGTCAGTTCCGGCACCAGGACGGACTGTGCACGTCATGCCTTTGATCTGCGTGGTGGTAGATCAGTGCCGACAGCTGTCACAGACAGCTGTCAGGCACGGCAAGCAGTGCGGGCACCTTTGCCGTCGGTCCCCGCACCTACAGCGCTGTGCTTGGTCAGTCAATCTGACTGACCAAACACAGCAGCGATCGCGCAGGAGAAGCTGAAATTTCAGCTTCCCCAGCGCGATCAGTGCAGGAGCCGGCGCTGCAGTGGCCAGGCTTCCTGCACTGACAGCCAGGAGCGGAGCCCCCACCGCCCCTGGCTGTTAACCCCCTGACTGCTGCGATCGAGCGCAATCGCAGCGCTCAAGGGGGGAGGCAGAGGGTCGGGAGCTCCCTCTGCCTCAGATCGGCGCCCTGCAATATAGTTGCAGGGCCCGATCTCTGCCTTGATGACCCGGGGGTTGTCATGACAACCTCCGGGTCATCTAGCTAAGGAAAGCTGCTGTTATCATGCTCACAGCAGCTTTCATCATAGGTACAATGCATTGCAATGCTGAAGCATTGCAATGCATTGTAACTGCAATAAAAAGTAAAAAAAGTGAAAGTCCCATAAAGGGGCAAGTTAAAAAAAATATTTTTTAAAAAAAATTGAAAAAAAAATATTAAAAAATAATTTAAAAAAAATCCCCTAAAAAATACACATTTTTATGTAATAAAAAAAATAAAAAACAAAAAAAATACACATGTTTGGTATCGCCACGTCTGTAAAAATCCCATCTACAAAAGCGTAACCCTAGTTAACCCCTTCAGTGAAAGCCGTAAAAAAAAACACAAAAAAGTAGTAAATTATACTTTTTCCAAGCGGTATCATCATACTGCTTGGAAAAAGTGCAATAACACGCGATCAAAAAGTCAGATATAAATAATCACAGTACCGCTGAAAACATCATCTTGTCCCGCAAAAAACAAGCCGCTATACAGCATCATCAGCGAAAAAATAAAAAAGTTATAGCTCGCGGAATAAACTGATGCAAAAATAATTATTTTTTCTATAAAATTTTTTATTGTGTAAAAAACGCCAAAACATAAAAATAAATATATAAATGAGGTATCGCTGTAATCGTAGTAACCCGAAGAATAAAGCTGCTTTATCAATTTTACCACACACGGAACAGAGGAAAAATTCATTCTGCTTCCACAAAAATCGGAATAGGAAGCGATCAAAAAACGTTATGTGCCCGAATATGGTACCAATAAAAACGTCAGCTCGTCCCGGAAAAAAAATAAGCCCACAGATAACTCTGTCTGCCGAAATATGGAAAAATTATAGCTCTCAAAATACGGCGATGCAAAAATTTCTTACAAAAAATTATTAAAAAAAAAAAGCATCTTTTAGTGTGTGACAGAAGCTAAACATGAAAAAAGGGTATAAATCTAGTATCGCTGTAATCGCACCGATCCGAGGTATAAAGTCGCCTAATCACTAATACCGCACGAGGAACGGCGCAAAAAAGAAAACCAATTCTTCACCTTTTGTGGATTTGTTCATTGTGCCTCCCAAAGATCGCAGTAAGGCGATCACAGTGGTTTCCCCCACATATGGGGTATCAGCGTACTCAGGACAAAATGCATAATAGCTGTTGGGGTCCTATTTCTCCTGTTACCCTTAGAAAAATAAAAATTTGGGGGCAAAAAGGTCATTTTTGTGGAAAAAAATATGATTTTTTTTATTTTCACGGCTCTACGTTATAAACTTCTGTGAAGCCCTTGGGGGTTCAAAGTGCTGACCACACATCTAGATAAGTTCCTTGGGGGGTCTAGTTTGCAAAATGGGTCATTTGTGGGGGGTTTCTACTGTTTAGGCACATCAGGGGCTCTCCAAGCGCGACATGACACCCGCAGACCATTCCATCAAAGTCTGCATTTAAAAACGGTGCTCCTTCCCTTCCGATCTCTGCCATGTGTCAAAATAGTGGTTCCCCGACACATATGGGATATCAGCGTACTCAGCACAATTGCACAATAGCTTTAGGGGTCCTATTTCTCCTGTTACCCTTATAAAAATAAAAATTTGGGGGAAAAAAATTATTTTTGTGGAAAAAAATATAATTTTTTTATTTTCACGGCTCTACGTTATAAACTTCTGTGAAGCACTTGGGGGTTCAAAGTGCTCACCACACATCTAGATAAGTTCCTTGGGGGGTCTAGTTTCCAAAATGGAGTCACTTGTGGGGGGTTTCTACTGTTTAGGCACATCAGGGGCTCTCCAAACGTGACATGACACCCGCAGACCATTCCATCAAAGTCTGCATTTGAAAAAGGCGCTCCTTCCCTTTCGAGCTCTGCCATGCGTCAAAATAGTGGTTCCCCCCCACATATGGGATATCAGCGTACTCAGCACAAATTGCACAATAGCTTTTGGGGTCCTATTTCTCCTGTTACCCTTATAAAAATAAAAATTTGGGGAAAAAAGATTATTTTTGTGGAAAAAAATATGATTTTTTTATTTTCACGGCTCTACGTTATAACCTTCTGTGAAGCCCTTGGGGGTTCAAAGCTCTCACCACACATCTAGATAAGTTCCTTGGGGGGTCTAGTTTCCAAAATGGGGTCACTTGTGGGGGGTTTCCACTGTTTAGGCACACATGGGCTCTCCAAATACGACATGGCGTCCAATCTCAATTCCAGCCAAAAAAGTCAAATTGCGCTGCTTCCCTTCCGAGCTCTACCATGCGCCCAAATAGTGGTTTACCCCCACATATGGGGTATCAGCGTACTCAGGACTAATTGCACAATAACTTTTGGGGTCCTTTTATCCTTTGGAAAATAAAAATTGGGATGAAAAGATCATTTTTGTGGAAAAAATATGATTTTTTAATTTTACGGCTCTACGTTATAACCTTCTGTGAAGCCCTTGGGGGTTCAAAGCTCTCACCACACATCTAGATAAGTTCCTTGGGGGGTCTAGTTTCCAAAATGGGGTCACTTGTGGGGGGTTTCCACTGTTTAGGCACACATGGGCTCTCCAAATACGACATGGCGTCCAATCTCAATTCCAGCCAAAAAAGTCAAATTGCGCTGCTTCCCTTCCGAGCTCTGCCATGCGCCCAAATAGTGGTTTACCCCCACATATGGGGTATCAGTGTACTCAGGACTAATTGCACAATAACTTTTGGGGTCCTTTTATCCTTTGGAAAATAAAAATTGGGATGAAAAGATCATTTTTGTGGAAAAAATATGATTTTTTAATTTTACGGCTCTACGTTATAACCTTCTGTGAAGCCCTTGGGGTTAAAAGCTCACACAACACATTTAGATAAGTTCCTTGGGGGGTCCAGTTTCCAAAATGGGGTCACTTGTGGGGGGTTTCCACTGTTTAGGCACACAGGGACTCTCCAAATGCGACATGGCGTCCAATCTCAATTTCAGCCAAAAAAGTCAAATGGCGCTGCTTCCCTTCCGAGCTCTGCCATGCGCCCAAATAGTGGTTTACCCCCACACATGGGGTATCGGTATACTCTGGAGAACTTGTACAACAAATATTGTGGTTCATTTTCTCCTAATACCCTTGACAAAATTTTAAAAAATTGTGTCGAAAGAAAAATTTTGGGAAAAAAAGTTAAATGGTCATTTTTTCCTTCCACATTGCTTCAATTCTTGTGAAGTACCTAAAGGGTTAATAAACTTCTTGAATGTGGCTTTGAACACGTTGAGGGGTGCAGTTTTTAGAATGGTGTCACTTTTGGGTATTTTCTGTCATATTGACCCCTCAAATTCACTTCAAATGTGAGGTGGCCCCTAAAAAAAATGGTTTTGTAAATTTTGTTGGAAAAATGAGAAATTGCTGGTCAACTTTTAACACTTATAACTTCCTAACAAAAAAAAATTTTGGTTCCAAAATTGTGCTGATGTAAAGTAGACATATGGAAAATGTTATTTATTAACTAATTTTTGTGACATATCTCTCTGATTTAATGTCATAAAAATTAAAAGTTTGAAAATTGCAAAATTTTCAAAATTTTTGCCATATTTCCGTTTTTTTCATAAATAAACGCAAGTTATATTGAAGAAATTTTACCACTATCATGAAGTACAATATGTCACGAGAAAACAGTCTCCGAAACGCCAAGATCCGTAGAAGCGTTGCAGAGTTATAACCTCATAAAGAGACAGTGGTCAGAATTGTAAAAATTGGCCTGGTCTTTAACCTACAAAATGGCTTGGTCGTTAAGGGGTTAAAGAGATTGAAAGGGATTGGATACAGTCCTGGGACACTTCAGAGTTAATACACATTACCCGCTGATTGCGTCAAATTTAATCGCCCCATATTTAATTTTTGGGAAAAATTTGCCGAACTTGGCAAATTCGTATTTCCAAAGATTTAATCATCTCTACTATATACCTATAGTATGTTTACATAGACTAGTTTTTTCTTTAGATCTTCATAATATCAATGCACCTCTATACTTCGGGCTAGCTGTTCTCACTAATAGCTTCCATATGGACAATCATTAAATTGTCTTGCAACTGTTTTTTTTTCCCTTTACCTGAATGTCCACATATGTACCTCATGAAAAGGACCTGGGTATTTAACTCTTCAAAATTAAACAGAGTTTTACAGTTTATAATATGCATTTTTTATTGGATATAAATGCATTATTTTGTGTTGTTGTTTTAGTACTGCTACCATTGCTCTTTTTTACCTTCTTTATTCACATGATTTTTTTCATTTCTAATCTTAGAGTTTGGAAAAAATTCAAAAAATAATTTTTATATTTTTGCTAATCTTCCTAGTAAGCATTGAATTTAATCTAGCAGATTCAACTTCAACCATTCATTTTGAGACATGTCTATATTGGGTAATTTTGTATGGATTAGTGGTGGGGAAGTCATTTCTAAGGACTTAATTTGTGCATTTTACATTTTTTTTAATTTCTCTGTTATTATTTAATTTATTTTTATGATCTATAAAAATGTACAGCACAAGCTTAGTACTTTATCATTTTATATATTTTTTCACACTACACTTTGCTACTGTCTGCACAACAGACCAAATGACAGTAGAAATCTAACCTTCTACAGTTACAGGAGTCTCATAATACTTCACAAGTACATGACTTATCACATGATTGGAACCAATAGAGGAACCAGAGTTGTTGCTGCCTCTATTGCTTACTGCGTGTTTATTCGGTAGGGTGTGTGTAAAAAAAGAACATAAAAGTAGTGAAGAACCTTTTTATTTTTCCACCAATGTCCCAGCAGTCTATTTTTTACAATAGAGGCGCTTCTGAATGGTTATTTATGGGGGCCGTGGAATTCACCTTATACCTCAGGTTCCACAGAATGTGGTTGTGCCATAGTAACATCTAGAACTTCCTAAACCTTCTCTGCAACTTTAGGTTCCTTCTGCCATGACTAAATTCAAGATGCTGGTCTAATTCAACACTTCCACAGACTATCTTACTCCAGTATGATACATTTTCAGGTTCACAGTTTCTCACTATTATAACCCACCTATTAACATTCAACCATACAGATACATCAGTCGCAATTGACAGTGGTATCTAGAGGGTTAAACAGCCAAAATGGTTGCTGGCACTGACTCTTGCTGCAAGAGATAAACTGTCTGTTAAGCTGAGTTTCCATGGTGATTGCACCAGGCACAGCTCCTGTGTCTGCATGATCAACAAGATGTACTGGTACGTTCAGGGCCGGCTCCAGGTTTTTATTGGCCCCGGGCAAAAGAGTCTCAGTGGGCCCCTTTAACACAGACCACGATTCATGATGCACAGATACTACAGAGAAATATAGGTACAGTACAATGCCAAAAACTTCACTTCTTCCATTATATGAGTGATATCTATTGTAAATTCTACAATAGCTCAAAAACCGCCAAATCCTCACAGCGCACAGTACAGACTGGACAGCACAGTCCTCCATACAATATTATGGGCACCACATAGTCCTCCATACAGTATTATGGGCCAAATATAATTCTCCATAAAGAATATTGGACCCCAAATAATGCTCCATACAGGATACTGGTCCCCATATAATGCTCCATACAAAATATGGAGCTCTCCTCTGAACTGTGATGCGTTCTGCGCTGTTACGACTCAGGAAAGGCTCCCCATCATCATCATTGTTTCCCCATTATCATCATCATTTCCTCCCCATCATCATCATCATTGCCTTCCCATCATCATCACCTCCCCATCATCATCGCCTCCCCATCATAATCGCCTCCCCAATATCATCATCATTGCTTCCCCATCATCATCTACTCCCCAATCATCATCATCATCATTGCCTCCCCATCATCATCGCCTCCCCATCAAAATCATCATCGCCTCCCCATCATCATCATCATGGCCTCACCATCATAATCATCACTGCCTCCCCCCCACCATCATCACACATACAGCACCACAGCACTCTCTCACATACACACACACAAAGCACCGCATTACATACACACACACTGATACACACACACACATCTCACCTGTCCGGCGTCCGCGCTCTCTCTGCCACAGTCAGCCGCTGAATGATGACGTCATTCAGCGGTGCTGCTGTGTGAGGAAGCGCGGGCGCCCTGCAGGCACCCCCAGGAGCCCGGAGCTGCGGCAGCGGAGGCACAGGGAGAGGTAAGTATTGTGCCGGCTGCTGCCGGGGCCCTGAGCAAGCGGTGGGGCCCAGTGGCGGCGCTGGTACCGCTCTCATACACTAACGGGCATCGGGGTGCCCGAAGGCGAGTGGGCCCCCGCCTGCTCAGGGCCCCGGCACCTGCTCTGTTATGTCGGGTGCTGACGCCGGCCCTGGGTACGTTCATTTGTGAGAAAACCTTCCAAAATTGGATATACTAATACATCCAATGTCAGAAATGTGTTGAAGAGTTTCCTATGGTTATTTTTCTCTTACCTTGCAGTTCAACCAAACCTGTCTTAAGTGGAACCTATCAGGAGGAATTTGACCATTTTGTGCCTCAAGTGCTTTAATTTTTTAAGGATATTTTTATAGTGATAATGAAGTATACATTTCATATATTCAATGTTTGCATACTTCATAGTGCATATAGAGTGCCTCTAATTTGAATACTATGCAATCATAGCAGCTTGCAACTGTTCACACTTACTTTACTCTGTTAGAGGGTGCTGGTTTGTGTTTTTATTTTTGAAGCATACTTTTGGAGGTTATGACTGCCTCTATTTATGACTCGGCACTCCTCCTTTCAGCTTAAGACTATTTCAACTAGTGCTGGATCCTATCTTTAATTTCATTTTATGCGCTTTTTAGCCCAGGGGAGGCATGTTTGAAAAACATGAGGTTTTGGGTCCTAACAAGTAATAGTCACCTTGTCATTGTTGGTGGGCACAAATGAATTGGCCAATTTGTGTTTTCATTTTTTTATGTAAATTCTATATAGTAATGGAGTCTAAATTCCATATATTCAATGTTTGCATAGATTTTAGTGCACACAAAGTGCTACCTTATAGGCACTTTTACTAGAGATGAGCGAGCATACTTGTAAGCATTCGGTACTCGGCGAGTAATGCAGTACTCAAAACATAGCGAGTATTTCACTACTTGCCTAGCAATATTCAGATCTCCCTCCCAGCATGTTAGCCAATCACAGTAATGCCCCAGCCTTCTTGGTTGTGTTATGGAAATTTAATTAGGATAAATCTATCCTGAAGTGTTTGCTGCTTGCCGTTCCCAATTCTCTATTTAATGTCCTTTTGAGCGCTCAGAACGAAATGAAACTGTCCACACGGAAGTGTCAGTATAGCAGTTCATCAAGACCCCTCATTTATTATTCATTCAAGGTTTTATACGTTTACAAAGAGGGGCTGGTTAGTCAATTAACATACAATTAAAAGCTGCTAGATTATTGGCTGTTCTAGTGTAAGTATGATAATTATGATAAAAGAGCTGAAGTTGCAGATTTATTGTTTTATGTTCTTTTGCCCTAGTTTTCTTGTATGACTATAAAGTAAACAATAGATATCTATTAAAACTTTCTGCACTTTATGAAGGCCAGGGTCGTTTAAAACGACTGATTATAGCTGGCATAGATATGTGTGAGCACAGGATTTTTAGCAAGTGAGATCTATCTAACTGTGAATGCATATATGTGAATATACTTTGAATATATGGAATACATATATATTTCCATGACAGTCCCACCTTAGATACCACTTGCCCTAAAAACCTGCTCCTGGCCCAAAGCGCTGCAACTCTTTTGTGCTGCCGGCGGGTTGAGAATATGCCTAGCGCATGCCTCCCCCACCGAATACAGACTTTTCGCAAATGGGCGGTCAGGAGGACTGTCCCTGTCGGGGGTTTATGTGTTTGCAATCATAGTCTCTTTATTTAACTGCATGTTCAGAAAAAAACGTGTGTATTCTTCATCAGGTAGGTCATCTGTCTGGTCAGTCAGAGCATCCACGACATCCTTCATGGCTTAGGTGTCTCTCCTGGTACGGGAGCTTCCTTGCAATGCGATATGTGGATCCAAACAGGCTTTCCCTCTAGTTACACAGAGGTTGGTGTCATCTGGGGCTCTTGGACAGGACCATCAAATCTGGTAGTGAAAAGAAAAACTCGAGAATGGACATTAGTTTTTGACCAATTCAATTACATAAGCAAACAAGACATCATTTTGCATATTCTGCTGCTGAGGGAAGAATGCACCTAACTTGGGACTAGACCCAAACAAAATTTTGTATGGTGACAGCTTTTCTGGGTCTCTGGGAGTGTGCCTTACGCTAAACAGTGCAATTGGGAGTGTGTCATGCCATGGTTTGCGTGTCTCTTGGGCAATTTTTAACATCCTGTTCTTAAGTGTTCCGTTCAGTTTTTCTACCTTCCTGCTGCTCTGGGGGTGGTAAGGAGTGTGTAGGCCTAAATCTGACCCTACTGCTAACCAGATCTCTTGTGTCAGATTTGCTGTGAATGCGGGTCCCTGATCACTCTCTATCACTTCTGGAACCCCGTATCTGCACACTATTTTCTGAAAGTAGCTTCTTTGCAGCAGTCTTTGCTGACTTGGAAGGCTTCTGTCCATCTTGAAAATACTTCTTTGACCACAATGGCGTATTTGAATCCTTCACTTGGCGATATCTGGATGTGGTCTATCTGGATCCTCTGAAGCTGGTAGAGTGGTCTTTCCAGATGAGGTGAGGGGGACTTTCTTCCATACGTCCATGCTTGCATTTGCCGCAGGTCAGACAGCTGCTGGTGAATTTGGCTGTTAGGGTGGAGATCCCTGAAGCGAAACAGTAAGCACCAATCAGATCATTCATCTGTGTCTTTGATATGTGGGTGTGGGTTCATGTGCCCATTGGACCACCATAGGGTGCATACTTTGTGGTAGGCAGAGTTTGAAGTCTATTATTGATAGCCTTCCTTCTTCACGTGTTGCTTTTTTCACATTCAGCTCTTCTTCTCCTTTTGGAGCTTGGTCTTGCAACTTCTTGAGAAGATCCCAGGATGTCTTTTTTGTCAGGTTTCTTGTCTTCAGTCGTCATGTAGTAGCCATCCGGCTCTATGACCTCTCCCAATTCTCCATGTTGTCTTCCTTTGGCCGCTTCTTTGGCTGCCATGTCCGCCATGTTATTGCCTAACGCCTCTTCTGTTCTCAGTTTTCCATGCACTTTGATTTTTCAAATTGCCACCATTTTGGAAGTTGGAGTACACCCAGCAGGTCCCTGAAGGCTCAATGATGCTTCATGGTTGTCCCGTTTGCTGTGATGAAGTCCCTTGTAGCCCAGATGGGCTCAAAGTCGTGTGCTATGCCATGCGAGTACCTGTAGTCGGTGTAGATGTTTGCAGTCTTGCCTTCTGCCATCTGGCAGGCCTTCGTCAGCGCTATCAGTACTGCTTCCTGGGCTGACAGGCTAGGTGACAGACTTCTGGACCACAGGATTTCTTGATTTCTGGTCACTGCACTTCCTGTGTTGAAACTTCTTCATCATCTGCAAATCTGGAGCCATCCAAGTAGAGGATAAATTCTGTAAATTTTGTTCTGGAAAGTCCATATTGTATCCCCCTTTGGGAGTGGGAGTAGAGTGGCCAGGCTCAGGACTGTAGGTCTGGAGACGGTGACATTATGAGACAAAGGCAATAGAGGCGCCACAAAGATGCCTGGCGGTGGGGAGATTATTGTCGGTTGAGCTTGATTGAAGATTGCCAAGATGTCGTGTGGAGTGAGAGTTTCCAGTGGCTGTCCAAGAATGATGTCAGCAACCTTGTCCAGGAGGGTGTGTGCTGCAGATACTGCCATCAGGCAGGAGGGTGCTCCTCTTGCAACTGGATCCAAGCGGGCTGAGAGGCAGCCTAAAAGTCTCTGTTTTCCCCCGTGAATCCGTATTAGGACTCCAGTAGCATGACCTTCTTTCTTCCATCAGGTAGACGGAAAGACTTCTTGTAGTCAGGTAGGCCTGGTGTTGGCGCTGAGACTGTGGAGTTCTTCCAATCTCCTGAATGGGTTGAAGGCTGCGTCCGATAGAAGGAGCGGGGTTGCGTTGATACAAGCGCACAGAGGCTGCATTAGGACTGAGGCATCAGGGATCCAGGTTCTGCAATACGACACTAGACCAGGGAAAGCCTGCAGCATTCTTGGAGTTGTTGGGGGAGCCATCTTCTCCACAGTGGTCTTCCAGTCTTTTGACATGTGTTTCGTCTGGTGGGCAATACAGTGTCCCAGGGATGTAACTTGCTTCTGACATCACTGGACTTTGTTCTTCCAGACCTTGCGTTGCTGTTCTTCCAGGTAGAGTAGGAGAGACAAGGAATAGACTGTGCAGGTGTCGATGTCAACCACACAAAAGAGAAGGTAATCCACGTGTTGTAGAAGAGTGACTCTTGCATATTCTGCAATCCAGTTGACGAGGATGGAGGACATTGTCTTGGTGAAACTTGAAGGGCTTGTTTTGAGCACCTTGAGGCAACACTGTCCATATGCACTGCACTGGTGCGTGAAGGCAGGCCTCCAGGTGGAGGGGAAACACTGAAGAAGGTACTGGCCAGGCTGATCACCGTGAATACCGTTGCGGTGACTGGGACTTTTGAGAGCAGAGTGTGCAGGTTCAGCACTGTTGGGGTTTCAAATACCATAGCCTCTTTCACGGCCTCCAGGCCTTGCACCATTCTGAACTCAGTGGGGTTTACAGTCTTTTTCTTCACTGTGGAAAGCTGGTATTTATTCCGATGGGCGAGGCAGCCCAGTTTGGCCTTGTCCTTCAGTATGCGGCAGGGGACTCCCATCTGCCGGCGCAGAGCTGGCGGGAAAACAAGCTGTCTACTAGGATCCACATCATGAGAGATGACGACCAGCTGGCTTTCTTGTTCTCCACCAAGGCAGTCACTGTGTTAGCACCTGCTCTGGTCACAGGGGGTCTTCTTGTTGGGACGTCTCCTTCACCGGCTGCTTTTTTCTCAGCACGGGCCATCAGTAGTTTCTTTTTCTCCAGCTCGGTCTCAGGTCAGTATTTGTGCACAAGTTTGAAGAGCTGAGTGGCCTTTTGCCGGTCTAGGGCCTGGGTGAATTGGTTGATTGCAGGGGGCACCTCCTGGTGCTTGCAAAAGATTGATATGGAAATTTAATTAGGATAAAAATATCCTTCAGTGTTTGCTGCTTGCCATGTCCAAATCTCTATTTAATGTCTTCTTTGAGCGCTCAGAATGAAATGAAAACTGTCCACAACGCAAGTGTCAGTATAACAGTTCGTCAATGACATACATTTATTATTCATTCAAGGTTTTATACATTTACAAAAAGGGGCTGGTTAGTCAATTAACATACAATTAAAAGCTGCTAGATTATTGACTGTTCTAGTGTAAATATGATAATTATGATAATCATGGCAAAAGAGCTGAAGTTGCAGAATTATTGTTTTATATTCTTGTGACCTAGTTGTCTTGCATAACTATAATGTAAACAACAGATATCTAATAAGACTTTTTGTACGTTCCTTATGAAGGCCTTATGAAGGCCAGATTTCTTTAAAACGACTGATTATAGCTGGCCTAGAAATATGTGAGCACAGGGTTTTTTAGCAAGTGAGATCTATCTAACTGTGAACTGTGAACACATATATGTGAATATACTTTGAATATATGAAATACATATATATTTCCATGACAGTCCCCCCTTAGATACCACTTGCCCTAAAAACCTGCTCCTGGCCCAAAGCGCTGAAACTCTTTTGTGCTGCCGGCGGGTTGAGAATATGCCTAGCGCATGTCTCCCCCACCGAATACAGACTTTTCGCAAATGGGCGGTCAGGAGGACTGTCCTTGTCGGGGGTTTGTGTTTGCAATCATAATCTCATAGTTGATAGGATGTTTCATCAAGGATGTGTATTCTCAGTCTGGAGGTAGTTCGGAGATCTGGTCAAGCCAGGCAGTTCCATCTGGACTGGTGCGAGGTCCAAGATGGTGAGTGGCATCAAATTGGTTGTCTCCTGAACAGTTTTTTCCATTATCCTGCAGATACAAGGAATTACACAGCAACCAGTAATTAATGCAAAAATGAGAACTCCCATAATAGCTGTCCCAACCTGTGCCAACATTTTCTGCCACCCACTCATCCACCCAAAGTATCGATCCCATGGGTCAGTGACACCTGAGTTCTGTTTCAGTTCCTCTGATAACTCAGTAAGTTTCTGTATTGCCATTGTGACTTTATCATTTGGGCCAGTGTTGTCTGGGATGTGGGTGCAACAGGTGTCTTTGATCATTTTGCAAACACCTCCTTTCTCAGCTAGAATCATATTCAAAGCCATTCTATTCTGGAATGCCATAATGGAAGTGGGGCCTAACTGTGCTGCCAAACCTTTTACAGCATCTATGGTGAAGTTAACAAATCTCTGCTGGTTATAATAGATGTAATTTATCCAATCAACATTTTTTGTTTATAGTTACTAGTGGCAATAGTGACTCAAATCCTGCTTTAATTGGTCTCTGGCCTTGAACTCATTAAGTAGGTCATCTGTCTGATCAGTCAGAGCATCCACGACATCCTTCATGGCTTAGGTGTCTCTCCTGGTACGGGAGCTTCCTTGCAATGCGATACGTGGATCCAAACAGGCTTTCCTTCTAGTTACACAGAGGTTGATGTCATCTGGGGCTCTTGGACAGGATCATCAAATCTGGCAGTGAAGAGAAAAACTCGAGAATGGACATTAGCTTTTGACCAATTCAATTACATAAGTGTTATGATTTGGTAGCTGAGAAGAGCAGGCAAAAAAGGCAATACACCAGAGAGGTTGGAATCTATGGGATTGCAGTACCCCGACTAACCACCACAACTAAAGGCAACCGTGGAGCGTTCCTACGTTGGTCCTAGACGCCTCGTCACAGCCTGAGAAGCTAAACACACCTAAAGATAGAAAAAGGAAAGCTATCTGCCCGGAGCAGATACCCAAAGAACATAGGAAGCCCCCAAACATGTAATGGCGGTTAGACAAGAGGAAATACAGACACAGACAGAAAATAGAATGAGCAAACGCTGGGGCCCAATCTGTCTAGATAGAAAAGGATAGGAAAGGCACTTACTACAATCCCAAAAAACCCTGAAAAGTACCAACTCTACTAATTACAAAAACACCTGAGATCACACGACCTCTACCACCTAAATTAGTTCTCTGGTGTAACAAAAACTAAACAGCAACCACTGAAAAAAAGTGGAAAAGGCAAATGAACAAATAACAGTGGCTGAACTAAACTGCAAGCACCAAAAAACTAAAAGAAGAAAATGTCTTATCTGTTAGCAGAAGATGCAGGCACGAAACAGCTTTTTCTGGGTCTCTGGGAGTGTGCCTTACGCTAAACAGTGCAATTAGGACTGTGTCATGCCATGGTTTGCGTGTCTCTTGGGCAATTTTTCAGCATTCTATTCTTAAGTGTTTCGTTCAGTTTTTCTACCTTCCTGCTGCTCTGGGGGTGGTAAGGAGTGTGTAGGCCTAAATCTGACCCTACTGCTAATCGGGTCTTGTGTGTCAGATTTGCTGTGAATGCGGGTCCCTGATCACTTTCTATCATTTCTGGAACCCCGTATTTGCACACTATTTTCCGAAAGTAGCTTCGTTGCAGTAGTCTTTGCTGACTTGGAAGGCTTCTGTTCATCTTGAAAATACTTCTTTTGACCACAATGGCGTATTTGAATCCTTCACTTGGCGATATCTGGATGTGGTCTATCTGGATCCTTTGAAGCTGGTAGAGTGGTCTTTCCAGATGAGGTGAGGGGGACTTTCTTCCATACGTCCAGGCTTGCATTTGCCGCAGGTCAGACAGCTGCTGGTGAATTTGGCTGTTGGGGTGGAGATCCCTGAAGCGAACCAGTAAGCACCAATCAGATCATTCATCTGTGTCTTTGATATGTGGATGTGGGTCCATGTACCAATTGGACCACCATAGGGTGCATACTTTGTGGTAGGCAGAGTTTGAAGTCTATTATTGATAGCCTTCCTTCTTCACGTGTTGCTTTTTTCCCATTCAGCTCTTCTTCTCCTTTTGGATCTTGGTCTTGTAACTTCTTGAGCAGATTCCAGGACGTCTCTTTGTCAGGTTTCTTGTCTTCAGTCGTCATGTAGTAGCCGTCCGACTCTACGACCTCTCCCACTTCTCCATGTTGTCTTCCTTTGGCTGCTTCTTTGGCTGCCATGTCTGCCATGTTATTGCCTCACGCCTCTTCTGTTTTCAGTTTTCCATGCACTTTTGATTTTTCAAATTGCAACCATTTTGGAAGTTGGAGTACACCCAGCAGGTCCCTGAAGGCTCCATGATGTTTCACGGTTGTCCCGTTTGCTGTGATGAAGTCCCTTGTAGCCCAGATGGGTTTAAAGTCGTGTGCTATGCCATGCGAGTACCTGTAGTCCGTGTAGATGTTTGCAGTCTTGCCTTCTGCCATCTGGCAGGCCTTCGTCAGCGTTATCAATTCTGCTTCCTGGGCTGACAGGCTAGGTGACAGACTTCTGGACCACAGGATTTCTTGATTGCTGGTCACTGCACTTCCTGTGTTGAAACTTCTTCTGGAGTCATCCAAGTATCCCCCTTTGGGAGTGGGAGTAGAGTGGCCGGGCTGAGGACTGTAGGTCTGGAGACGGTGACATTATGAGACAAAGGCAATAGAGGCGCCACAAAGATGCCTGGCGGTGGGGAGATTACTGTTGTTTGAGCTTGATTGAAGATTGCCAAATGTCATGCGGAGTGAGAATTTCCAGTGGCTGTCCAAGAGTGATGTCAGCAACCTTGTCCAGGAGGGTGTGTGCTGCAGATACTGCCATCAGGCAGGAGGGTGCTCTTCTTGCAACTGGATCCAAGCGGGCTGAGAGGCAGCCTAAAAGTCTCTGTTTTCCCCCGTGAATCCGTGCCAGGACTCCAGTAGCATGACCTTCTTTCTTCCATCAGGTAGAGGGAAAGACTTTTCATAGTCAGGTAGGCCTGGTATTGGCGCTGAGACTGTGGAATTCTTCCAATCTCCTGAATGGGTTGAAGGCTGCGTCTGATAGAAGGAGCGGGGTTGCGTTGATGCAAGCGCACAGAGGCTGCATTAGGACTGAGGCATCAGGGATCCAGGTTCTGCAATATGACACTAGACCAGGGAAAATCTGCAGCATTCTTGGAGTTGTTGGGGGAGCCATCTTCTCCACAGTGGTCTTCCAGTCTTTTGACATGTGTTTCGTCTGGTGGGCAATACAGTGTCCCAGGGATGTAACTTGCTTCTGGCATCACTGGACTTTGTTCTTCCAGACCTTGCGTTGCTGTTCTTCCAGGTAGAGTAGGAGAGATAAGGAATAGGCTGTGCAGGTGTCGATGTCAACCACACAAAAGAGAAAGTCATCCACGTGTTGTAGAAGAGTGACTCTTGCATATTCTGCAATCCAGTTGACGAAGATGGAGGACATTGTCTTGGTGAAACTTGAAGGGCTTGTTTTGAGCACCTTGAGGCAACATTGTCCATATGCACTGCACTGGTGCGTGAAAGCAGGCCTCCAGGTGGAGGGGAAACACTGAAGAAGGTACTGGCCAGGTTGATCACCGTGAATACCGTTGCGGTGACTGGGACTCTTGAGAGCAGAGTGTGATGGTTCAGCACTGTTGGGGTTTCAAATACCGTAGCCTCTTTCGCGGCCTCCAGGCCTTGCACCATTCTGAACTCAGTGGGGTTTACAGTCTTTTTCTTCACTGTGGAAAGCTGGGATTGATTCCCATGGGCGAGGCAGCCCAGTTTGGCCTTGTCCTTCAGTATGCAGCAGGGGACTCCCATCTGCTGGTGCAGAGCTGGCGGGAAAACAAGCCGTCTACTAGGATCCACATCATGAGAGATGACGACCAGCTGGCTTTCTTGTTCTCCACCAAGACAGTTACTGTGTTAGCACCTGTTCTGGTCACAGGGGGTCTTCTTGTTGGGACGTCTCCTTAAACGGCTGCTTTTTTCTCAGCACGGGCCATCAGTAGTTTCTTTTTCTCAGCTCGGTCTCAGGTCAGTATTTGTGCACAAGTTTGAAGAGCTGAGTGGCCTTTTGCCGGTCTAGGGCCTGGGTGAACTGGTTGATTGCAGGGGCACCTCCTGGTGCTTGCAAAAGATGAACCTCTGGCGTTAGAGCTGGATGAGGTGTTGCCATTCCATGAAGCGAGTAGAGTCCTTCTTGAGTTGAATATCCTGGCCAATGTCAAAGTTCTCAGGCCGTCTTCTTAGGCGAGTTCACTTAGACCTTCAGTTGGTCAGAACATCTTGACTCTGGGTGATGGAGTGACTTTTCTGGTACTATGTCCAGCACCTCCTGTGATAGGTCTGCAGTGTGGTTGTTTGAGGTTCCTGTTTCTTCTTGGGTCAGTGGGAAGAAAGTGTCATGGTCCCATCTTCCTGGAACACTCTGGTCGCTTTCAGCTTCTGCAGTAGGTCCACTCCCAATAGGTTGAGGGTGCAGGTTTTTTACACAACAAACCGGGACATGATGGAGTGTTCTGACTGAGTCCACACGCTCAGGGGCTTCATAATCTGGAAATATCTGACTTGACCATCAATTCCCATGCAGGAAGCAGAAATTCTGATAGTAGGTGAGGTTGCGGAGTTCCACAAGAAAAGATATGACTACGCCATCCCTCCCACTCATCCACTCATCTCCCCTGGATATTGGTCCCACTGGTGGGGTTCCTGTGGACTTGGTGTGCTCTTGTCCTATGGACGGGGTTCTTCACTGCTTTCTGTGTTTCTTCTTTTTCTGGGTGAAGTCAGTGTTCTGCACTTGTTCCGGAAATGACCAAACTCGCCACAGTTGTAACACTTGACATTCCTTCTGTCCCGGCGGGACTCAATCCTTTTTGCTACTGTGAGCAGGGTATCCATTGCTATTGACGTGTACTCAGGCCTGGCTGCTACCAGTGGTTTCCTGATTGGTTCTCTCAGTCCATGCACAAAAGCCTGTGCCAACATCCGTCTGTGTGTCTGATCATGGGTAATGAGGCCCAAATCTTGAAACACTTCATTACTCTGTCATGGAACTTCTCCACAGACTCTGTCTTGTCTTGACTCGTGACATGTAGGCTGAGAGTTTGTCCTGTCAGTCTGCTTTTGGCCCATTCTCTGAGTTGCTCAATTAGCTTTGGTCCTGTCTCCCAGGCATACGCATCTAACTCTGTTGGAAGCTTGAAGTGTTCTCTCATAATTGGCCAGAATGCATCCCTGCTTTTATTTCCATTACGGTCCAGAGATCAGTCCAGGCTGCTGCATACGTTCACTGGATCTGCTGCATTTTTTGGCAAAATGGCATGGGGTGTATCCCTGGGTCTGGCAGCATACTGATCACCTGGCTTGGGATGAAAGGCTCATAGGATGGTGCCTCTACCTGTCCCTGCTCTATTGGTGCTTGTGTGTTTTCTTCCCTAGTATTGGGCAGCATGTGTGACGTTGCATCTCATCTCATCAGATAGAAGTGACTGGTGTACTTGTGCATACACTGGTGAGATTTGGCTTAAGTTGTCTTGCGCATGGGATTCCACTTCCTTGCTGAGGCTGCGTGATCGTGTCATGGTTCCATGCTAGCAGCCCTGTAGCTATACCACCCCTGTGAAGCAGCCTAACTGTGGATGTGTGTCTGGGGCTACATGTAGAGTTGTGTAGGGATCTGCACTTTCTCTCCTGAAAATGATGGCAATGTTGTACGTGCTGGATAGACAAGGTGCCCTGTGCTGAGACATGAATACAGGACACCACATGTTGATGGGCGTTGACCGTGAGACGAAGTAGAAAAGAGGAAGAAGGAGGTGTAGGGAGGCGAAAAAGAGGGGAGGAGAGAAGAGTGAAAGGGAAGAGAGAAGATAGAGAGAGAGAGAGAAGAAAGATGAGGGAGAAGTAGAAGAAGATGAAGAACAAGATTAGAGTTGGAGAGAGAGATAGAAGAGAGGAAGAAAGAAAATGATGTGTCAAGATGTGATGGAGGGAAAAGAAGGAATGAGAGGATGGCACGAGGAAGAGAAAAAGTCTGAAGAAGAAGAGAAAGGACTGAGAAGAAAAGGAGAGTGTCCCCCCTGTGACCTTGAGAGGGATGGTGAAACAAAAATGCTCTCCATGTAGAGAGCGGGAGCATTTCCCTGTACAAGGCTCCTTACTAAGTTGAGCGATACTTTCCGATATCCAAAGTATCGGAATCGAATGTATCGCCGATACCAAAAATATCGCGATACCGATACGATACGAGTCAATGTAAGTCTAGGGAACAAAATATCGAAATTAAAAAAACCCATTCTTGCCTTGAGGTTAATGACATGAAGGAAAACAACAAAGAGTAATGTAGAATGTATTGGGAGTTGAGGAACATTAAAGCATAGATGTTTAACCAATCCAATGGAATAGCATTAATTTTTTTTTTTTAGGAAATACGTTCGGATTGACGAAAAATTGACATGTTGTTAACCTTTTTTCTATTTTGGCAAATATGTATGTTTCACAACTTCCATGCTCTTCACCTTTTTAACTTTTGACACACTTTCTCCTTCATAATCTTCAGCAGCATCATCTTTGTCATCAAATTATTCTTCATTTCACCTTCTTTATCTTCTTCTAAAACTTCTTGATTTTCATCTTTTTGTTAACATTACTCATATTGTTCTTTTTAAACTATTATTCTTCTTCATATTATAGTCCTTCATCTTCTTCATCATATTCTTATTTGTGACATAGATTCCTGTACTTGTAATCTGTAAAAGTATGATTTTTTCATCGTTCCGTTCTTGCTGCCACAAAAGATTTAAATTACAACAGTATTTGCCCGTGTTCAGTTTAGCCTGCAGCATCAGGCATTTACCAGGGGCACCACGAGGAGGAACGGACTCACCCCCATACACTGCTTAGTCTTCTTCTGCTTATAATTTAGAGCATATATTTTGCTCTTCATTTTGGACTTATACTTCATGTTCTTCTGCTTTTAGATCTTCGGCTTATTGTTCTTGTGTCTCTTGTTCTGTATCTTGCATTTGTAGCACAACCTTGTACCAGCTGATGTTACTGGGACACGGTTACTAAGCAGGAGGTACCTGTGCTCCAAAGCACTACGAAGGACCAGCAGACGTTGCTGGAACTCGGATACCGAGATTGAGGCACCTAGGCCAAAAGCACTGCGGAGAACCAGTTGACGGTACTGGAACCCGGACGGGAAGCAGAAGGTACAAGAGCCAATGCAAGTAACGAGGACCAGCTGACTGTGCTGGAACTCGGAGGGGCAGCAGAAGGAAAAGAGCCAATGGCACAACCGAGGACCAGGTGACGTTACTGGGACACGGTTACTAAGCAGGAGGTACCTGTGCTCCAAAGCACTACCAAGGACCAGCAGACGTTGCTGGAACTCAGATACCGAGATGGAGGCACCTAGGCCAAAGGCACTGCGGAGAACCAGTTGACGGTACTGGAACCCGGACGGGTAGCAGAAGGTACAAGAGCCAATGCAAGTAACGAGGATCAGCTGACTGTGCTGGAACCCGGAGGGGCAGCAGAAGAAAAAGAGCCAATGGCACAACCGAGGACCAGCTGACGTTACTGGGACACGGTTACTAAGCAGGAGGTACCTGTGCTCCAAAGCACTACCAAGGACCAGCAGACGTTGCTGGAACTCGGATACCGAGATGGAGGCACCTAGGCCAAAGGCACTGTGGAGAACCAGCTAACGGTACTGGAACTCGGACGGGTACCATAAGGCACCCATGAAAATGTAAGTTGACAGGCCGCAAGCCGTCTGCAGTTGCCAAATCACACAGTCCTACAGTGGGTGCTTGTCCTATTTTCACAACGGAAAGAGCCTTTATTTACATATCCAACAGCACACATAGGAATCACCTAAACTGCAGGCACCATAGAGTCAGATAACCGGAATGCAACATGACAGGACAACTTATTGGAGGCTAATTTACGTTGACACTGCCAGGAAACAGCTGTGGTGCTGTAACCAGGGTGGGCATGAGTCAGTACCCGTGCCAATTACTTACGAGCAACAACTGGCGGTGTTGAAGCCCAGGGATGAGAGGAGGACAGGGTGGAGGCAGCATGACTTTTTGTCATACACACAGCAGTGGAACAGCTGCCATTACTCAACCCCAGTAACACAGGAGCAAGTGTTGACTGTGCTAACAGCACTTACAGGCAACAACTGGCGGTGTTGGAGCCCAGGGTCCAATGCATTGACTTCAATTGCTTCCACCTCCTCTCAGTAACACAGCACTGTTGATCAACCATCTGTCTCTTCACCGCCTGCCAAATTGCCCAGTCAGTCAGAGAGTTCTGTACAGGAGCCAGCTGAGTCTCTGCTTCTGTTCTCAGAATCTGTTGGTTTGCAAACAGGGGCACAGCCAAGCAGCATTCTGGAATGTGAAGAAGAGGGAGTATGCAGTGATGCGCAACAGCTGTGTCTCTCTGAATCTGAAGAGGCGGGTGAGACAGTGCCGATGGTCAGCACACCGCAGAACGCATCTGATGATGATGAGACTCAGGTGCCAGTTTCTGTTGAGCATGGTGGTGGCCAGACCACCCAACAGCAGCAGGTGTTGTAAGAGGTTAGTGGAGATGATGAGGTCCAAGACCCAACATTGCGTGAGGAACAGGAAGGTGGTGGTAGCAGCTCTGAGGAAGCGATTGCCCCAACGGTACAAACAGGAGGGAGAGTTAGGCTGCATACTCTGTTGCCTGTAGCCTCCATTTTGGCACCTGTTCGGATTTCTCTTCCAAAAGTCTAAACGGACGCTCCCAGGACTTGCACTGCGTGGTCCTTTTTTCACACACTTGCAGATGATATTTGCTATGTCAAATGCAAGCTGTGTAATCAAAAAGTAAAAAGAGGTAAAGTGTCAGTAACCTCAATACCACAAATATGTCTAAAATTGTGCGTAGAAAACACGTAGATGAGTTACAAAGACACATTGAAGATGTACAGTCTATAGAGAATCACAGCACAAGTTTAACTGCATATGTCATGGTTAAATTTGAAATTTTTATTGCACACTTGATGTGAAAAAAGAAAATAGCTATGAGACGACTGACTGACGTTTTGGGCAACGCAGTGGCCTTTATCAAATAGTCGCTGGAAGAGATAGAAAAAATTACAGTCAATGACAATGTATAATATATACAATATATACATAGGGTGTAGAATATATATACATAGGAATTAGGCAACATGTTAAACATTTGGGTGATACTGTAGAACACGGAGAATTATCCCTCTAGGGTATGCGGGTGGATAATGTAGTTTTTTGTTGATTTTTGGGAGTGTGTAGAAAACAGGGGTGATGGGATATTGAATATTAAGGAATGTCATAGTCTTACAGTCTATGGTGATCAATTAAAGATGTTTTGTCAGGATACAATCAATTTTTTGACAGATGTAAAATGTAGGGTCACAATTGAGTTGTCTGTAGGTTAGGTTAACTGACAGTTGTCTATGAATTTTGGCAATAGATTGGGTCTTATTCATAATAACGATAGCACCCCCCTTATCTGCTGGTTTAATAATAATGTTGGGGTTATCTTTCAGAGATTTTATGGCTTGTTTATCTGTGGGTGTCAGGTTGTGGCGTATCGGGTGTAGGCCCAATCTCGGCAAACCATCCACGACCACAGGCTCTGAATGCTGGCATTGCAAAAATCCTGTCCCTTGAAAGGCTGTCATTCAGGCTGGTGGAGACTGACAGTTTACGGAACTTAATGGCATTGGCAGTCCCACAATTCAATGTGCCAAGCTGATTTTATTTCAGCAGGCAAGCCGTCCCTGGTCTGCAAAAGCATGTTGTTGAGGTTAAAATTAAACATGCGCTACTAAACTCCGTCAGTAGCAATGTCCACCTGACCACCGCTGCGTGGACCAGTACCCATGGCCAGGACGATACCTTTCCCTTACTGCCCATTGGGTCAATGTTGTGGAGCCGGGTACAGATCTTGCGAGTGGCGCTGTACGTGTTCAGGCAACTACAAGGATTGCGGGAATCAAGTCTGTACACATTGACTCCTCCTTCTCCAGTTCCTCAGAAACATCGTTGCAGGAGCCGTCACGGTCTACCTCCACATGGACCCGTGAACGCTTAATAAGAATCTTTAGTTATATAGCGCCAACAGATTACGCAGCGCTTTACAGTTTAACAGTTTCCGAACACAAGTCATAAGTAACAACGTTACCAATACAATAATGAAAGCAATATAATCCGCACACGCTCGTGAGAGCTTACAATTTACAAATATGTGGGGGAGATACAAAGTACAGGTGTTTATATACAATGGTGTATTTAGAATGATGGCCCAGCCATTTTGAGGGAGTGAGGGATGGATGGAGATAGTGAATGGGCTACACACACACACTTACACATAGAATGACTTTGATTAGTGAAGGTGATAGGCCGCTATTATTATTATAGATTTTTATAGCGCCATTTATTCCATGGCGCTTTACATGTGAAGAGGGGCAAGTATAGACAAGTACAGTAAAAATGAGCAATACAAGGCACACACAAGTACAGAAGGAGAGAGGACCCTGCCCGCAAGGGCTCAGAGTCTACAGGGATGGGTGAGGATACACTAGGAGAGGGAAGACCTTGAAGAAATGTATTTTGAGTGAGCGCCCAATAACATGCAAATTGTGGATAGTTCTAATTTCTTGGGGTACAGCATTCCACAGTATTGGCGCAGCGTGGGAGAAGTCTTGGATTCGGGAGAGATGTTCTTTAGGTGTAGGCGGCAAACGTCAACAGGCCGTCCTGAAATTAATTTCCATGGCGAATCAAAGCCACACAGCGCTGGAGCTCTGGAATGCCATAAAGCAAGAGAGCGACATGTGTATTTTGCCAGCGAATCTCCAGCCAGGCTTGGTAGTGTGTGACAATGGCCGAAATCTGGTGGCAGGTCTGGGCCTAGGCAATGTCACTCACATACCATGTCTGGCACATGTGCTAAACTTTGTCGTCCAGAGTTTTTTGAGGGACTATCCGGATCTTGATTCACTGCTGCACAAGGTCCGCCTACAGTGCGCTAACTTGCGACGTTCCACCATGGCCAGATCGCGCATTGCAGCTCTGCAGCGCAGATTTTGCCTTCCTGAACATCGCATCATATGTGACGTACCCACCAGGTGGAATTCCACGTTACATATGTTGGAGCGGTTGTGTGAGCAGCAGGCAGCAGTAATGGAGTATCAGCTGCATCAGTCGCAATCAACTCGCAATTTGCGCCGTTCACTTCACCACTACTGAGTGGGCCTCTACTATAATAATCTTTATTTATATAGCGCCAACAGATTCCGCAGCGCTGTACAGTTTAACAGTTTCATAACACAAGTCATAAGTGACAACGTTAACAATACAATAATTAAAGCAATATAAGCCGCCCCTGCTCGTGAGACCTTACAATCTACAATGAGGAGGGGGAGCTACAAAGTACAGTTGCTTATATACAATGGTGTATTTACAATGATGGTCCAGCCATTTTCAGGGAGTGAGGGATGGATGGAGATAGTGAATGGGCTACACACACACACAGTTACACATAGAATGACTTTGATTAGTGAATGTGATAGGCCGCTCTGAACAAATGTGTTTTGAGTGTGGAAGTAGGGCTGTTAATGGGGATGTTGAAGTCTCCAAGGATAAGGGTTGGTACTTCTGAGGACATGAAAGTGCGGCAGCCAGGCAGAGAAGTGGTCAAGGAACTGTGTGGGCGAGCCTGGGGTCCGATATATTACCGCTACTCTGAGGAGAGGGGACGAAAGAGCCTGATGGTGTGGACCTAATAATTTGCAAAATCTTAATCTAAAATTTACATGTTACATATTTACATCTAGTATAAAACATTTAACCATTAAGCCTACTTACAGAACAAGGAAGTGTAAAAAAACTTGTGCTTAAAAAAAAAAGTGAAAATAAAATGTGAGAAGGGCAGTGTAACAAATAATTTAGGAAAAAGATAAACTAACATCAAGTGCTGTGTGCTGTGTAAGAGCCAGACACTAACATTAAATCAGTCTGGAATAGCGGTGATTTTCTCCCCATAACCCGAGTAACATTCTGGGGAGAGGGGTGTAGAGTCAACGATCAGCAACTAGCTACGGTAGATCAAATACCTGGAAAAAAAAAAAAGTTATTTAACATTCATAAGATACATTTTATTTTATAAAAAAACAAAAAAAAATTATTTAACATTCATAACATACATTGTATTTAACCAAAAAAATAAAAAATTTATTTAACATTCCTAAGATAATTTTTTTTTAAAACATAAAAACTATAATACACAGCAGGATCTTTAGTAAAAACCAGACTTACCACTGTAACCTCTTAATCCTTGCAAGCTTCAACACAATGTTGACAAGGTACACAGCAGGGGTGGTCGGTCTCCTAGACAACGAGCAAACTCCTTCATGTTGAGAGAGGCCACCATCTCCTTAGCTTTCAGGTACTTTTCTGTGGGAATGAGCTTGTCTCCAACCAGCCAGGAATATCCATTGAATGCCACACCATGGTTTGGTATTAGCACCCAGCCAGTACCAAAAGTGAAGCCAACCACAGTTCCCATTTCTCATGAACTTTATTTGATATACTGGCTGGCCAAACATTAGTTTCTCACAAAGGAGCTGAAGACCC
>JARQOD010006110.1:0-44563 GCA_033576555.1 Oophaga sylvatica | reverse complement strand
GCCCAAAACGGAAGCGATGTCTGCTCAAAGAGGCACTTCTCATATTTGGCGAAGAGGTGATTCTGCCTGAGCCTGAGCAGAACCTGACGAACATCCCTCCGGTGAGACTGAAGATCCGGAGAGAAGACCAAGATGTCGTCAAGGTACACCACAACGCAGGAATAGAGGAGGTCCCGGAAGATGTCGTTGACCAACTCCTGAAAGACTGCTGGAGCATTACAGAGACCAAAGGGCATCACCAAGTACTCGTAGTGGCCGTCCGGGTGTTGAATGCCGTCTTCCATTCATCTCCTCGACGGATACGAACCAGGTTGTATGCTCCACGAAGATCTAGTTTGGTGAAGACTCTAGCCCCTCTAAGACGATCAAACAGTTCTGGAATGAGCGGAAGCGGGTACTTATTCTTCACCGTGATCGAATTTAGGCCTCTGTAGTCAATACAGGGACGGAGAGATCCGTCTTTCTTTTTAACGAAGAAGAAACCTGCTCCCGCTGGGGAGGTAGATTTCCGGATGAATCCCTTTGCTAAGTTCTCCTCGATATATTCGGACATCGACCTGGTCTCAGCAGCAGACAACGGGTAAATACGCCCACGGGGAGGCGTAGTACCGGGCAACAGGTCAATCGGGCAATCATATGGTCTATGCGGGGGTAATGTCTCTGCTTCCTTTTTATTGAAGACATCAGCAAATGACCAATATGGAATCGGGAGTCCAGGTAGATTAGCAGGTGTAGGAGAAGAATAGACAGGATGAACAGGCACCAGACATGTTTTATGACAGTCCTGTCCCAGCGAAGAACCTCTCCATTCTGCCAGTCGAGCACAGGTGCATGTTTTTGGAGCCAAGGCAGACCTAGTAAGAGAGCATGAGAGAGTCCAGGTAAAACATGAAACGAGATGCTCTCAGAATGCAACATTCCCACCTGCAGGGTTATGACTTCGGTGATAAGTCGGATGGGACGAGGTAGGAGGCCCCCATCCACAGCAGCAACAGATACAGGTTCAACAAGAGGTTTGGTGGGAATGTGATACTTCTCTACTAGAGCCTGTGACACGAGATTCCCAGCTGCTCCAGAATCAAGTTGGGCCATTTCGAAGTGGCGGTTCTTACCGATCAGAATTGAAACCGACAGCAGCAGGGATGAAGAGGATTTATTTTTTTCTAGATTGACCTCTCCGAGCGAACCTAGACACAGGCGTTTTCCCGACTTCTCCGGACAGGTTTGGATCCAGTGCTCCTTACTGCCGCAGTAGAAGCAACTTTTCTCGGCACGGCGTGAGTCCTGACGGGCTTTGACCATCTTGGTCTGGTCGACCTGCATAGGCTCAGCAGGGTGCACCTGAGGAGAAACGGAAGAGGTTATAGATCTCTGACACGAGGGTGCAAGATGGGAAAACTCTTTTTTACGGGTGATCTCTTTGGCTCGTTCCTGGAACCGTAGATCAATTCGATTGGCAAGATTTATTAAATCATCAAGCGAGGTTGGAATGTCCCGACCGGCAAGTTCGTCTTTAATACGGCCGGACAGACCCTCCCAGAAGACCGAAATTAGAGCTTCATTGTCCCAAGCTAGTTCTGAGGCTAAAGTCCGGAACCGTATGGCATATTGACCAACGGTGAAACTCTCCTGACGGAGACGCAGCAGAGATGATGCAGAGGAAGTCTTCCGTCCAGGTTCGTCGAATACCTTCCGGAAGGCCGAGAGAAACGCAGGCAGGTCAGACACCAGAGGATCCTCTCTCTCCCAGAGAGGGTTAAGCCAGGCCAGGGCCTCTCCAGTGAGATGGGACATGATGAAGGCAACTTTGGCCCGGTCAGAGTTAAACTGGTGTGCCAGGAGTTCAAAATGCAGGGTGCACAGATTAATGAAACCCCGAGCCAGAGCAGGATCGCCTCCAAACCTAGGAGGAGCTGACAGTCGGGGTCCGGGAATGGAAACCACGGAATTGGGAATCAGCGGGACTGACGGATTATGAGTCATGGCTCCAGCGATGGTTGCTATTGATGATTTCAGAGTGTCCAGACGGGATTTGACGTTCCGCAGGTGACCCAGGATGGCCTCCTGTTGAGACCTCTGGCGAGACAGCTCATGACACAGTTCCGGGAGTGAAGGGGTTTGGGTGCCACCGGGTTCCATGGCCCGAGCAAACTGTAGCGGGTCTGGTGGGTGGAACTACTGACGAGACAGGTCAGGTTGGTGGAACCACAAAGCTTTATTATACAAGAGAGTTTACTTGTAAGAGAGCGGTGGCACCTGGGAAAAGGGCAGGGATTCACGGCAGGAGATATAGGTAGTTTCTGGACAGGCAGGTTTGTCACAGCAAGTGACCAAGGAAGTCTCTGGGCAGGCAGGTTGTAACGGTAAGTAACCGAGGCAGTCTCTGGACAGGCAGGTTGTCACGGCAAGTGACCAAGGCAGTCTCTGGGACAGGCAGGTTGTCACGGCAAGTGACCAAGGCAGTCTCTGGGACAGGCAGGTTGTCACGGCAAGTGACCAAGGCAGTCTCTGGGACAGGCAGGTTGTCACGGCAAGTGACCAGGCAGTCTCTGGGACAGGCAGGTTGTCACGGCAAGTGACCAGGCAGTCTCTGGGACAGGCAGGTTGTCACGGCAAGTGACCAAGGCAGTCTCTGGGACAGGCAGGTTGTCACGGCAAGTGACCAGGAAGTCTCTGGGACAGGCAGGTTGTCACGGCAAGTGACCAGGCAGTCTCTGGACAGGCAGGTTGACATGGCAAGTGACCAGGCAGTCTCTGGAACAGGCAGGTTGTCACAGCAAGTGACCAGGCAGACTCTAGACAGGCAGGATGTCACAGCAAGTGACCAGGCAGACTCTAGACAGGCAGGTATATACGACCTGATATGGTGGAGCCTCCAGGTAGGCTGCAGTCGGATGGCAGATGATCGCTCCCAGGTGAGCAGGCAAGAGCCGGGGATCTCTGCAGATGATGTCCGAACTTCCGGATGGAGCTGCAGTCGGATGGCAGATGATCGCTCCCAGGTGAGCAGGCAAGAGCCGGGGATCTCTGCAGATGATGTCCGAACTTCCGGATGGAGCTGCAGTCGGATGGCAGATGATCGCTCCTAGGTGAGCAGGCAAGAGCCGGGGATCTCTGCAGATGACGTCCGAACCTCTGGATGGAACTGCAGACGGATGGCAGACAGGCAAGCCGACAGGTAACAGGCAGGAAACTGGAATCAGGAGCTGATGGCTGAAACAGAGTTAGACTGCACAGGAACAACATTGCTCGGGCACCTACATTAAGGAGGAAGCCCTTAATATAGGGTGGAGTCCTCCAGCATTGGCTGGAGACTGATTTGGAAAATGCGCGCGGATCCTTTAAGAGCGGGGGAGGGTGCGGGCGCGCCCCCTAAGGCCAGTAGCAGGGAAGGAGCGCACGGGACCAGCAGGGCGGAAGGAGGGCGCCGAGGACAGGTGAGGAGAGCGACGTCCCTGTCTGGCAGCAGGCAGGGACGCGGGCGCTACAGTGTGGTACCTCAGGCGAGGGAGGACAGTAGTGTGGTACCTCAGGTGAGGAAGGTCAGTAGTGTGGTACCTCAGGCGAGGGAGCTCAGTAGTGTGGTACCTCAGGCGAGGGAGCTCAGTAGTGTGGTACCTCAGGCGAGGGAGCTCAGTAGTGTGGTACCTCAGGTGAGGGAGGTCAGTAGTGTGGTACCTCAGGCAGGGCCGCCATCAGGGCATTACTTCCCTGACTGGCGTCTGGGGCCCGATCAGCAGAGGGGGCCCGCATCGGGCCCATCACCTCTACCCATCGGGCCCCACTGCCCCCGTCCCCAGCGGCAGGATTGTGCCGGTCAAGTAACTGACGCAGGTTCAGTTACTCTATTGCCGTGCGGGCCCGCACGACATAGTTAAAGCTGCCAGCCAATCAAAGGCTGGCAGCTGACGTCAGCGCGCACGTCGCTGGCGTCTGACGTCATTGTCAGTCGCCAGCGAGTGCGCGCGTTCAGGCTGGGATGCAGATCGCTCACGGCTGGAGCGCGGCAAGGTAAGAGGAAAAGTGTTTGTTTTTTTATTAGTATTGAAAGCGGCAAGCGGGGGCGGCAGAATGGAGACTGGGCAGGATTGGATACAGGGGGTAGGATTGGACACAGGAGGCAGGACTGGATACAGGTGGCATGATTGGAGACAGAGGGCATGGTTGGAGACGGGGCATGATTGGAGACACGGGGCAGGATTGGACACGGGGCAGGATTGGAGACAGGGGGCATGATTGGAGACACTGGGGGCAGAATTGCAGACAATTGGGGCAGGATTGCAGACAGATGGGGCAGGATGGAGACAGATGGGGAGATCATATGGGGTACAATGGATACTCATGAGGGCGGGGTGGGAGAACATATGGCTGAAGCCAGGAATGAGACACACAGGGGCCAGGATGGAGGATATTATTACAATAGGGGCTAATTAAGGGATATTATTACTGCAGTGATGTATTTTATGCTTTGAGTATGCTGTTTTAAATGGGGGGAGGTCCTGTTACTGTGTAGAGTGATACCATGTCGCCTTTTTTTCTTCATGTGGTGTAATGTAGAAGTTGGGAAAAAATAAGTAATGTGTTTTGCAAGCGGAGCACTAGATACCTGTGTTACTTCCTGCAGAGACGAGCCCTGGCTGGAAGAAGTGATGGCGGTCTGTGCTGGATGAAAGATGAAAAGCAAGGATGAAGGACTTCACCTAGAGACGTCACTGGTGAATTAGTGTGTTACCTGTACTCTGACACTATACACTGTATACTATATACAGAGCTCCTGTGTTTAATGTCACCAGTGATCACTGTATCACCTGTACATTACATACAGAGCTCCTGTGTATAATGTCACCAGTGATCACTGTATCACCTGTACATTAAATACAGAGCTCCCGTATATAATGTCACCAGTGATCACTGTATTACCTGTACACAGACACTGCATACTAAGTACAGATCCCCTGTGTATAATGGCACTTATGGTGATAGTATTGTGGTTTTTTTGTTACTGATCAGTATTGTAGTATTCAGTCACTATATGGTGGTAATATGTGGTCTGGACATAGTGTTGCGGTATTTGTCCCTTGTATGTGCTATTATTTGGTCACTTTGTGGTGGTAATATGTGGTCTGGTCATGGTGTGGCGGTATTTGTTTCTTGTATGTGATATTATTCAGTCACTGTGGTGGTAAAATGTGGTCTGGACATGGTGTGATGGTATTTGTCCCTTGTATGTGATATTATTGGTCATTTTAAAAATTGAAAATAAATAAAAATATACCTAAATTGTATTGCATATTTTAACAAATATTTAATAGGTTAGCGTAGAGTAGAGCCCGGCCAAAAGTGTCTACAGTGTTGTGATGGCGGCTTAAAAAATCTTTTGACCAAAACAATGGCTATATGTGTGATCTGGTGATTGGAACTGTTAATGTGTGATTGGTGAAAAGTGAAGTTTTTCCAAGAGAGAGCAGTGGGACTGTGGACAGTTCAAGAGGTGGAGGCGGGGCTGCGGTGGAGCCTGGGTGGAATCTCAAGGGGGGCCAGAAAATGTTGCCAGTATGGAGCCCTGGAATTCCTAGTGGCAGCCCTGCCTCTATATAGTAAGATAGTTCAGCCCACCATGTATACATCACCTCTATATAGTAAGATAGCTCTGTATACATCATGTATACATCAGCTATATATAATAGGATAACTCCGCCCAGCACATATACATCACCTCTATATAATAAGATAGCTTTGCTCAGCATGTATACATCACCTCTATATAATGAGATAGCTCCGCATAGCATATATACATCACCGATATATAGTAAGATAGCTCCGCCTACCAAGTATACATCACCTCTATATAGTAAGATAGCTCCACTCACCATGTATACATCACCTCTGTGTAATAAGATGGCTTCGCCCAGCATGCATACATCACCTCTATATAGTACGATAGCTCTGCCCAGCATGTATGCATCATCTCTATATAAGATAGGTCTGCCCACCACATATACATTACCTGTATATAGTAAGATAGCTCCGACCAGCATGTATACATCACCTCTATATAGTAAGTTTGCTACGCTCAGCATGTATACATCAGCTCTATATAATAGGATAGGTCCGCCCAGCATGTATACATCACATCTGTATATTAAGATAGCTCCGTCCACCATGCATTCATCACCTCTGTAAAGTAAGATAGCTCCACCCAGCTATATAGTAAGATCGTTCTGCACACCATGTATACATCACCTATATATAGTAAGATAGCTCCGCCCAGCATGTATACATCACCTATATATAGTAAGATAGCTCCGACCACCATGTATACATCACCTCTATATAGTAAGTTTGCTACGCCCAGCATGTATACATCAGCTCTATATAATAGGATAGGTCCGCCCAGCATGTATACATCACCTCTATATAGTAAGATAGCTCCGCCCAGCATGTATACATCACCTCTATATAATAAGATAGCTTCGCCCAGCATGTAAACATCACCTATATATAATACCAAAAAAAGACTTTGAAAAGGCCAAATACTATAAAAGTATAAATGTTTATTGAACAAAAATATAAAATATGTATAAAAAGGCAGCAAGCCACAAAACACGGAGAAGTGGGAAAACCAGGCACACCTAATGCTGAAATGGATTAAATGTAAAAAAACTGAAAAAACATATAACCAAAGTATGGACTATGATGTGGTGGGTGGGTGTGGTGGGTCTCTCGGGCTCCTGTGCTGGTAAATATGTACTGAATTGTTAGTTGTTGCACTTGCAAACTTACTTTTGGCTTTATATAGGTATGTGCACTATAGGTGGTAGTATATCCCACATGGGATTGATTAGTGATTTCACTACCATCATAGTCCATACTTTGGTTATATGTTTTTTCAGTTTTTTTACATTTAATCCATTTCAGCATTAGGTGTGCCTGGTTTTCCCACTTCTCCGTGTTTTGTGGCTTGCTGCCTTTTTATACATATTTTATATTTTTGTTCAATAAACATTTATACTTTTATAGTATTTGGCCTTTTCAAAGTCTTTTTTGGTATTATTATTGCTTTTGCTTTGTGGCCTTATTTTGGGGTTCATGTAGGTATTTATTTATTATCACCTATATATAGTAAGATAGCTTCGCCCAGCATGTATACATCACCTCTATATAGTAAGATAGCTCCGCCCAGCATGTATACATCACCTCTATATAGTAAGATCATTCTGCCCACCATGTATACCTCACCTCTATATAGTAAGATAGCTTCGTCCAGCATATATACATTACCGCTATATAGTAAGATCATTCTGCCCACCATGTATACCTCACCTATATATAGTAAGAGAGCTCCGCCCAGCATGTATACATCACCTCCGTTTAGTAAAATAGCTCCGCCCACCATGTATGTATCACCTCTATATAGTAAGATAGCTCCGCTCAGCATTTATACATCACCTCTATATAAGATAGCTCCGCCCAGCATGTATACATCACCTCTATATAAGATAGCTCCGCCCAGCATGTATACATCACCTCTATATAAGATAGCTCCGCCCAGCATGTATACATCTCCTCTATACAGTAAGATATCTCCATACAGCACGTATACATCACAGCTACACATTAAGATAGCTCCGCCCAGCAAGTATACATCACCTCTATATAGTAAGAATGCTCCGCTCAGCATGTATACATCACCTGTATGTAGTAAGATATCTCTGCCCAGCATTTATACATCATCTCTATATAAGATATGTATCTCTCATATACAATTTGGGAACAAAAACAAAATGGAAGTGACCTGGAAAATAATCTTCAAAATATATAATTTTTATTGACCAGTACAAAAAATATCTCAGAATTTTTACAGAAATAAGCACAGAAAAACATGGAAGCTGAAAAAATCCACCACAATAAAAATAATCACCTGAAGTCCGTCTGGAAGACTAACACAGATTAAATCCCTTATTTATCTTGCATAAAGTGCTAAATAATGTAAACAATATAAATTAAAGTGCATAGTGCAAAAATATTTTATTCAAATCTCATACACTGATAAATATATGTTACTAGGTGGCAATGTTGCCATACCAAAAAATGCAAAAAAAATATTGAGATTAACTGTGAAAAAAAGTCCCAGAAATAAGAGGCTGTCAACCCCTCAAAAGAAACACAAAGTCAGGAAGTCATCCACATCGTTTTACCGAAATATAATCATGAATTACCTAGCCAGCATCATAAATGTTATGTCGCTATTCAAAGGCATAATCTAACAAGGATGGTTGCTGAATTCATTGTAATCCTACCGATATGAATCAAAGATTTTTACCTGATCAAATTAAAGATTCTTTGGAGCCTCCAGCCCCGTTTCTCCCAGCTTGCTTCTTTGGGGGGGCGTGTCTTAAGCTCAGTGGTGTGAATGTATAAACTGCGGATATAGAAGCATTATGCACATCAATCAAACATTATGATGGTATAAAAGCAGTTAATTGGTTCCTCCAAAGAGCCAATATTGAAAAACCAATGGCTGACAGGGTACTGCAATGGGGGCGGCTTGTGCCCCCTCATATGCAAACCTATTTTTAGGCTACTGGGAACGGGAGATTTTTCAGAGTGAAACCATTCCATTTGTTGATCAAATCCTTAAATGAGTTAGATATATAGATGACATTTTTTTTTATTTTTGAAGGAACCACGAACAATTATCCATCTTAATGGGTGAATTAAATATCAATGACTACAATATCAAATTGTCTTTTAAATATGGTAAGTCAGTGGAATTTTTGTATCTATTGATTTCAGCTATGCCGAACCAACATCTTACCACCACTGTCTTTAGAAAACCAACAGTGACTAATTCACTACTTGAAGCAACTTCGTCTCATCCCAGATCGACTATCAAAGGCATACCAGTAGGTCAGTTTCTCAGAATAAGAAGAATTTGCTCTGAAGAAAATGATTTTTTGAAAGAATCCAAGGAACTTTCTACACGTTTTGAAGAAAGAGGATATAGCCATCATTACATTAAGAGAGGTCTTCAAAAGGCCAAAAGTGTATCTCAAAATTCATTGCTGTATAAAAATGAGTTGAAAAGTCAGTTTAAGTATAAAGAAGAACAAGTACGTCTAATTGCTACCTACAATTCACAATGGTATGATTTTAAAAGAATTGTCTCAAATCATTGGGATATTCTATCAACTGACCCTATTCTAAAAAAAGTTTTGCCTACTAATCCTTCCATAGTAGCTAGACGCTCGAAAAATCTCCGAGACCGGGGTAGTACAAAGCCATTATGAATCCAAAAAGTCTAAATCTAAAAAAATATCAGGTAAGAGTGGTTTGTCCCGTTCGGACTTTGTAAAACCTGTGCTAATTTAGTAAAAGGAGATAAATTTAAGAATCATGATGGCATGCAAACATTTGAAATTTGGAAACACATTTCATGCAATTCAAAGGGGGTAATTTATCGGGCAGAATGCCCATGTCAAAAAATCTACATTGGTTTTACCACCAGAGAATTAAAAGTAAGAACTAGAGAGCACTGTCTTGATATTGAAAAAGCCAAAAATATTGATGATGACTTAAGTTTGAAAACAATACCAAGACATTTTAAGAAGTTCCATCAATGCAATGCCCACTTGCTAAAAATTAGTGGTATTGATCAAGTGACCTTGGGTTTCAGAGGGGGTGACATAGGCAAACAACTAGCCAGGAAAGAAAGAAAGAAAGTTGGTGGATATATAAGTTAGGGGCCCTGGCTCCACAAGGCCTCAATGAAAGCTTTGGATTTGGAGCTTTTCTTTGATTTAGAAGGTCTAGTATATGATGTGTCCTGTTTTTAATTTTTTTTTTAATTGATTTTAATTCTTTATTTATTTATTTATTGATTTCTGTTGTGAATTTGCTAGAAATTAATTCTGAGCAGAAGCTCCCTCTGGTGGTTACAAACAGTACTGAACTATCCAATGAAGATTGTGAAGATTGGCGATCAGGTGTTATTGACTGGTCTTATATAAGGGAGGTTCCCTCCCATCAGGGTTGCCGGTGATCAATTGTTCTGGTCTCATCTTTGATTCCTGTTCACTTTGTAGCTTGCTGTTTCGTGCCTGCATCTTCTGCTAACAGATAAGACATTTTCTTCTTTTAGTTTTTTGTGCTTGCTTTTTGCATTTTGTCCTGCACTTCTGTGGGGGTCTGCCGGGTCCCCTCCGGGGGCTTGTGCTCCTCTCAGTTTAGTTCAGCCACTGTTATTTGTTCATTTGCCTTTTCCAGTTTTTTTTCAGTGGCTGCTGTTTAGTTTTGTTACACCAGAGAACTAATTTAGGTGGTAGAGGTCGTGTGATCTCAGGTGTTTTTGTAATTAGTAGAGTTGGTACTTTTCAGGGTTTTTTGGGATTGCAGTAAGTGTCCTTCCTATCCTATTCTACTTAGGAAGTTTGGGCCCCAACGTTTGCTCTTACTATTTTCTGTCTGTGTCTGTATTTTCCTCTTGTCTAACCGCCATTACATGTTTGGGGGCTTTCTATGTTCTTTGGGGATCTGCTCCGGGGCAGATAGTTTTCCTCTTTCTGTCTTTAGGTGTAGTTAGCTTCTCAGGCTGTGACGAGGCGTCTAGGACCAACGTAGGTACGCTCCACGGCTGCCTTTAGTTGTGGTGGTTAGTCAGGGTACTGCAATACCATAGATTCCAACCTCTCTGGTGTATTTCCTTTTTTGCCTGCTCTCCTCAGCTACCAAATCATAACAGTATCACTGGCCTAAAAACTGATATTTGTATGGTACTCACAGAAGGGAAAAATAGTGTTAAAGAAAGAAGATTGTCAGAGTTGTCAGAGATTTTTTTTTTTTTCCCTCTGTTTCTCTGAATGCTGAGGAGGATTTTTTTTTCTCTTAATGGAGTTTGCACAGTTGTCTGGCCGTGTGGATCAGCTTGCCACTGAAGTTCGGAGTATTGCTATCTATCTTGCTAGGTTGCCGGTTGTGGAACCTAGGATTCCCATGCCAGATTTGTTTTTAGGTGATCGAGCTAAATTTCTGAATTTCAAAAATAACTGTAAGTTGTTTTTTGCCTTGAAATCTAAGTCCTCAGGGAACGCAGCACAGCAGGTTCAAATTGTCATCTCTCTCCTGCGCGGCGATCCTCAGGATTGGGCTTTTTCCCTGACACCTGGGGATCCTGTTTTGAGTAATGTTGATGCATTTTTTCAGGCTCTGGGGTTATTGTACGATGAGCCTAATGTCACTGATCAAGCTAAAAAAAGCCTTGTTGGCATTAAATTGAGGATGCTGAGTTATACTGTCAGAGATTCCGAAAGTGGGCAGTCCTGACCAAATGGAATGACGATGCTTTGGCAGCCCTTTTTCGGAAGGGTCTGTCAGAGAATGTAAAGGATGTTATGGTGGGATTCCCTGTCCCCTCTGGTCTCAATGATTCTATGTCATTAGCGATTCAAATTGACAGACGTTTGCGTGAGCGTAGAGGTATGCGTGGAACAGTGTTGCCTTGTGAACCAGCTTCTGAACCCATGCAGTGTGATAGAGTGGCTTCTGGGGCACAGCGTCATGAGTTTTGTAAACGCAATGGGTTATGTTTCTACTGTGGTGATGCCTCTCATGCTATTTCAGTCTGCCGTAAGCGGGGAAGACGTTTTGTACGTTCAGTTGTCTTGGGTAGTGTTCAGACTAAATTTTTGTTGACTGTTACCCTGATTTGCTCCCTGTCCACATTTTCTGCTCAGGCTTTTGTGGATTCGGGAGCAGCTATTAACCTGATGGATTTTGATTTTGCTAAACGTTGTGGGTTTCCCTTGATACCCCTACGGAAGTCTATTCCCCTACTGGGGATCGATTCTACCACTTTGGCTGAGAATAAACCTCAGTTCTCTACTCAGGTGATAATGAGGGTTGAACCTGATCATCAGGAGAGTTGCAAATTTTTGGTGCTGTATAATCTGCATGACATTATCGTACTGGGTTTCCCTTGGTTACAGTCTCATAATCCTGTTTTGGATTGGAAATCTGTGTCTGTAACCAGTTGGGGCTGCCAATGTGTTAATACCAACACTCCTGTTTTTTCTGCCTCCCCCCAGGCTCAGGATGTTCCTGACTTTTTGACTGATTTTTCTGATGTGTTTAGCGAAAGTAAATCTGCATCCTTGACCCCCATAGGAGCTATGACTGCGCTATTGAATTAGTGCCTGGTAGTAAATTCACTAAAGGTCGCCTTTTTAACTTTTCTGTACCTGAACATGACGCTATGCGGTCTTATATCAAGGAGTCATTGGAGAAGGGTCATATCAGACCATCCTCTTCACCCTTGGGTGCAGGTTTTTTCTTTGTGGCCAAAAAGGATGGTTCATTAAGGCCGTGTATTGATTATCGTCTCTTGAACAATATCACTGTGAAATATCAATATCCATTACCCTTGATTTCTGACCTGTTTTCCAGGGTGAAAAGTGCTACTTGGTTTACCAAGCTTGACCTCAGGGGGGCATATAACCTTATTCGCATTAAGCACGGGGATGAATGGAAGACGGCATTTAATACCCCAGAGGGGCATTTTGAGTACCTAGTGATGCCCTTTGGGCTCACTAATGCTCCTTCTGTCTTCCAGTCCTTCATGAATGACATTTTCAGGGATTTTGTGGATAAATTTCTGATTGTTTATTTGGATGATATCTTGATTTTTTCCAATGACTGGGACTCTCATGTGAAACATGTTCGGACTGTGTTCCAGATTTTGAGAGAGAATGCTCTGTACGTGAAGGGATCAAAGTGTCTTTTTGGCGTACAGAGGATCTCATTTCTGGGATTCATTTTGTCCCCATCTGTTATTGAAATGGACCTGTCAAGGTTCAGGCCATCTGTGATTGGGTCCAACCTACTTCATTAAAGGCTCTTCAAAGATTCTTGGGTTTTGCCAATTTTTATCGTAAATTTATTGGTAATTTCTCTGTTATTGTTAAACCATTGACTGATTTGACCAAAAAGGGTTCTGATGTGGTGAATTGGCCTCCCGAGGCAGTCTCTGCGTTTCAGGAACTTAAGCAGAGATTCACTTTTGCTCCTGTTCTACGGCAGCCTGATGTTTCTCTGCCATTTCAGGTGGAGGTTGATGCCTCTGAAATTGGGGCAGGTGCTGTTTTGTCCCAAAGAGATCCAGAGACCTCTAAAAGTAACCCTTGTGCCTTTTTCTCTCGAAAATTTTCTCCAACTGAACGTAATTATGACGTGGGTAATCGGGAGTTATTGGCCATGAAGTGGGCTTTTGAAGAGTGGAGACATTGGCTGGAGGGAGCCAAACATCAGGTGGTGGTCCTCACGGACCATAAGAATCTGGTTTATCTGGAATCAGCCAAGCGACTTAATACTAGACAGGTCAGGTGGGCCTGTTTTTCACACGTTTTAATTTTGTGGTTTCCTTTCTTCCTGGCACTAAGAATGTTAAGGCGGATGCCCTCTCGAGGAGTTTCCTTGCGGACTCTCCTGAGTTATCTGATCCTGCTGTTATTTTGAAAGAGGGTGTAGTTCTTTCCGCCATCTCGCCCAATTTGAGACTGGCTCTGGAAGGGTGTCAGGAGGATAAACCCGAGCGCTGCCCTATTGGGAAATTGTTTGTCCCAGACCGGTGGAAAAAGAGTGTGATGTCTGAGATTCATTGTTCCGCGTCTATTTTCTGTCTGTGTCTGTATTTTCCTCTTGTCTAACCACCATTACATGTTTGGGGGCTTTCTATGTTCTTTGGGGATCTGCTCCGGGGCAGATAGTTTTCCTCTTTCTGTCTTTAGGTGTAAGTTAGCTTCTCAGGCTGTGACGAGGCGTCTAGGACCAACGTAGGTACGCTCCACGGCTGCCTTTAGTTGTGGTGGTTAGTCAGGGTACTGCAATCCCATAGATTCCAACCTCTCTGGTGTATTTCCTTTTTTGCCTGCTCTCCTCAGCTACCAAATCATAACAGATTTCAGCTTATACTTATTTATTTACCATCTGAGGTAGACGAGGGGTCTGCGTTATTGGAGTTTTATATTAAAGCCATTTGGAAAAGACCTTCATATGAAGAACATGACGGCAACCTATGATGAAATTATTTGGATTTTGGGGATTGTTTAGGGGGGATATTTGTTGTCTAGTGGAGATATGATCAGACATGGACACTGATTATTAGGGTCAGCATTTTCTGGCCATTGTTAGTTGAGGGATATTTGTACCCATCTTTATTGGAGGTTGGGTCATTTATACAATGATTTAATTTCACTATTTTTTTTTATTATGGCACAATGATTTTATTATTCTATGATAAAATGGGCACATATGATTGGGATTTTCCCAACATAGGGATTAGTATATACACTTTGATATGTCCTGTCATCTTGGGGATTATCACTATTTACTAGAGTTGAGCGATACAGGTCGGTTAGATTCATAAGTTGCCGACTTTCGCCAAAATCGGGTTTCGTTAACTGAAACACGACCATAGCGTCAAGTCGGCCATGTGGTGGGCACAACGAGCGCCAAAGTCGGTTTTCCCAGAATGCTTTCAGGCGCCTTTTTTCAGCCAATGAGCAAGGACGTACACTGCGGGCAACGAGATGACACGTGCAGCGTCCACCACCATCTTAGAGAAGGGCATTGCAGTGATTGGCTTGCTTTGGGGGGCGTCATAGTGTCTATAAAAGCCCTTACCGCCGACCGCCATTTTACTTCTGCCGATCTTAACAGTAGGGAGAGGTTGCTGACGCTGTTTATCAGTAGGGAGAGAGTTAAGGTACTGCCACACTTAGCGATTTCGTTAGCGATCACGATAACGACGCAAGCTAACGAGATCGTTGGTGTGATCGCTTTTAGGTCGCTAGTAGCTGCCAAACAGGAGATCTCATAAACGACACATCAGCGGTCAGCGATCTCTTTAACGACTTTGGCGGTCGTTAGGATGTCATTAGCATGTACTGAGCGCTTCTGATTCATAGGAATTTCCAGCATCGCTCCTGCTCTCTGCGTCCTGCTAGCCTGCTTTGAAACTTCTGCGATCCTCTCTGTGACGCAAAAGAGAACCTACAGATATTGCGATCCACTCCGTGACGCTAAAAACCCTAGTCCGCGGCTGCGCCGCTGTCATATGCGTCACAAACGAGGTCGCTCATCGTTCACAAAAGGTGCCTAACACAGCGATATAGGCTCACCAGCGGGACGCCAATGATCAAAAAACGGTCCAGAAAGCTAGTGAACGATCAGCGACATCACAGCAGGGGCCACATCGTTGCTACATGCCACACACAACGAGGTCGCTAACGAGATCGCTAAATAGTGTCGTTAGCAATCTCGTTAGCGATCTCGTTTAGTGTGGCATACCCTTTAGGGCTGGAAAGAGAAGTTCTTATTTGCTTGTGCTGATAGCAATTGTGCTGTACAGTTAGTGTGCAGTGATAGGGGAGGATTTTCTTGTGTGCAGCAGCGCTGGTTATTAGGCTGCCTGATAGCTGTATTGCTGTGTGTACACTGCTGTGCAGACTGCTTTTTACATAGCACTAATACTTTTATTCTTTTTTTCTGCACAGTTACCAAGCGTTCATTTTTTCCCACACCGTATAGAGCTGTACGCTTCTCACACACTACCGTGTACCGGCTGGTATCACGGACAAATACATGCTGACTATCTGTGTGTGACTCCGGAAATGTATACGGAGATTAAAATTTGTCCCTACACCGTATACAGTTGCCCGCTTCTGATACAGTACCGTATTTCTGCTGTTTTTATTACGGTCAAATCCATACTGAGTGAGCGTCTGTGTGTGACTCCGGAAATATATACGGAGATTTAAATTTTCCCCGACACCGTATACAGCTGTCCGCTTCTGATACAGTACAGTTTTTCTGCTTTTTGTATTACGGTCAAATCCATACTGAGTGAGCATCTGTGTGTGACTCCGGAAATATATACAGAGATTTAAATTTTCCCCGACACCGTATACAGCTGTCCACTTCTGATACAGTACCGTTTTTCTGCTTTTTGTATTACGGTCAAATCCATACTGAGTGAGCGTCTGTGTCTGACTCCGGAAATATATACGGAGATTGAAATTTTCCCCTATACCGTATACAGCTGCCCGCTTCTGATACAGTACCGTATTTCTGCTGTTTTTATTACCGTCAAATCCATACTGAGTAAGCGTCTGTGTCTGACTCTGGAAATATATACGGAGATTTTAATTTTCCCCTACACCGTATACAGCTGCCCGCTTCTGATACAGTACCGTATTCCGGCTGTTTTTATTATGGTCAAATCCATTCTGAGTGAGCGTCTGTGTGTGACTCCAGAAATATATACGGAGATTTAAATTTTCCCCTAAACCGTATACAGCTGTCCGCTTCTGATACAGTACCGTATATCTGCTGGTATTTTTGGTACATTTTCCCAAACATGTGAAGTATGGTGGAAGAGGACGTGGGCAGGGGGGGGGGGGCAGCTGGTACTGAAGGTGGTGGTGGTGCATCTGCTGGTAGTGCCAAAAGCACAATAGCACCTAAGGCAGGAGGTGTTGAGCCTGCGTCATTGTCTGGCTCCAGAAGGCCTGGAAGGCTCCCTTTTGTGGGAGAAGGTAAACTGCTTTTAAAGCCGGAGCATCAGGAACAGGTTTTGGCTTACATTGCCGAAACAGCCTCCAGCTCTATCGCCTCCTCTTCTGAAGTTTAAAAAAATGCAAGCACTTTCCTTGTTTCCTTCACCCCCACCAAAAGTGAAGGATGCAGCAGGCCACACTTCAGATTACTCCCTGGAGCTCTTTTCACATAACATGCCTGTGTTATCAAGTGAAATCCTGAATTCCCCAGTCCAAGATGAATATGACATGGAGTGCACTGATGCACAGCCACTGCTATATGATTCTGCTGGTACATTCACCCAGAGCACTGCATTGCCCTCGCAGTCTACTGAGCCAGATTCTGACCCTGATGAAACTCTGGTGCCCCTTCCCACATACTATACCACCTTACATGGTGACACAGAGGAAGGTGCAGATGAAATTGAAGAGGAGGTGATGGATGACCCAGTTGTTGACCCGGCTTGGCATCCATTGGGGGAAAAGGATGCCGCTGGCAATAGCTCAGAAGAGGAGGAGGATCTGCAGCATGCATCGACATCGCAGCTGCGGTTATCTGGCAGGCCCGTAGCAGTCCAAAAACGTGTTAAAAGAACAAAAAAGTTGCAGGACAGCTTGGCCAGACGGTCAAGTTAGCACAGCGTGCAAGCCCTGAAAATTTATCCCATAGTAGGAAGATGCAGTGTGTCACTTTTTTGACAAAAATCCTATTGATGAGGCAAAGGTTATCTGTAAGAAGTGCCGAAGGACCTTTAGCTGAGGGAAAAATCTCTGAAATTTGAATACTAGTTGCATGCTTAGACATTTAAACACCATGCACTTGCAAGCGTGGACGGACTACAAAACCTCAGGTAGCACACGTGCACCTGCTCCAACTGAAGGTAGCCAGCAACGCTACATAACTTCCCCCACTGTAAGCCCACCGGTTAGCACACCACCAGCAAGAAATGTTGAGGTGTCGTCGCAAGGCCAAAGCAGTCAGGGAATCACAATGTTTTTCCAATGAAAGACTGCATCTAGGCCATCAACACCACCATCACTATCACCAACCCCTCTCAGTCCACCATGTCCACCGCTAGTTCCCCCATATGCAGCTCTCAAGTCCAGCTCAGCCTAGCAGACACTCTGAGTAGGTCAAGAAAGTACTCAATCTCTCATCCGTGTACACTGGCTTTGAACGCGTACATTGCCAAACTGATCTCATTAGAGATGATGCCCTTCCGTTTGGTTGAAAGTACAGCATTCCGAGAGCTCATGACCAACGCTGTCCCATGCTATGACCTACCCAGTCGGCACTTCTTTTCTTGAAATGCCATCCCTGCCCTCCACCTGCATGTGAAAGACCGCATTGTCCATGCACTCAAACAATCAGTGAGTGGAAAGGTGCACCTCATAACAGATGCATGGGCCAGCAGGCATGGCCAGGGCCGTTACGTGTCCATCACTGCGCACTGGGTGAATGTGGTGGATGCAGGGTCCACAGGGGAGAGCGACGGTGGGACACTGCTGCCTAGCCCACGGTTTAGGCAACAGTTGGCTGTACTGTAGGCGTTCGACCCTCCTCCTCCTCCTCCAGAAGCGAAAGCTAGTTGACAGAGCACAGTCGCACGAGCACTCCATCCGCAGCTGCCAGTGTTGCACACGAGGTGTCCGACTATCGAACAGCTAGTGGTAAGCATCAGCAGGCTGTTTTAAAAATGATGTCTTTGGGCGACAACAGACACACCGCGGAGGTACTGGCCGACTACTTGCAGCGAGAAACTGAGTCATGGCTGGGCAGTCTACATCTTGAGCCAGGCAAGGTAGTCAGTGATAACGGACGTAATTTTGTGGCGGCCATAGCCCTGGCAAAACTCAGACACATACCTTGCCTGGCTCACACCTTGAATCTGGTGGTGCAGTGCTTCATAAATAATTATCCAGAGTTACCAGCCCTGCTCCATAAGGTGCGATGACTGCGCTCGCACATCCGTCGCTCACCCGTAGACTCCAGTCGTATGCAGAGCCTGCAGCAATCGCTCCACCTCCCCAAGCATCGACTAATCATAGACATTGCAACAAGGTGGAACTCCACCATGCACATGGTTGAGAGGCTGTGCGAACAGAGGCAGGCTGTAATGCATTTGTGGGAGGACACACGGGCAGGCAGTTTGAGGGCAGACATGGAGTTGTCGGGTGTGCAGTGGTCAAAGCTGAAAGACCTCTTTAACCCCTTAACGACCGCCGATACGCCTTTTAACGGTAAGGGTACTTAAACCACAGCGCCGTTAATTAACGGCGCTGTGGAAAAAGTGAATAGCGCCCCCCAGAGGCGCATTTTCTCCGGGGTCTTGGCTACCAGGGGTAGCCGAGACCCCAGAGAACATGAATCAGGTCGGTTTTTACCGACCCCGATGTTGCGATCACCGTTATTAACCCTATAACCATGCCATTTAATTTCTCTCTCCTCTGATGTGATCGGACATCAGAGGAGAGATAAAAAGGGTCCCCGATCCCCCCATTGTGGCCCGCAATCTGCCCCTTGTGGCCCCCGGGCCCACCTGCCTCCTCCGGTGGGTGCCGCCATCTTGAATGGCGGGCGCATGCTTAGTGCGCACGCCACAATCTGCCGGGGGGGGTGGGCAATTTTCTCCGGGGTCTCGGCTGCTGGGGGTAGCCGAGACCCCAGCGAACATGATCTGGGTCGGTATTTACCTACACCAGTGTTGCAATCGCCGTTATAACAGTATAACGGCGACCGCAAAAAAAAAAAAGATTTCTCTCCCCTCTGATGTGATCGCACATCAGAGGGGACAGAATTAGGGTCCCCAGTACCCCCGATCCCCCCCTGTACCTCCCGGTGTCCCCCGTCCTCCGGCAGGTCCCAGGCTCCCGACCTCTTCCTGTAAAAAAAATGGCGGGCGGATGCGCAGTGCGCCTGCCGAATCTGCCTGGCGGCAGATTCAAAAAAATTTTCATTCATTGCTCCTAAAAGTACATTTTAATCACTGTGATAAACTATCACAGTGATAAAAAAAACAGTACATAACCCCCCCTTTATTACCCTCTTAGTTAGGGACATATAATAAAATATAGAAATTATATTTATTTTCATTTTTCCGTTAGGGTTAGGGCTAGGGTTAGGGTTAGGGCTAGGGTTAGGGTTATAATTAGGGTTAGGGTTAGGCTGGGTTCATACTGCGTTATGGCAGTCCGTTAGATGGACTGCGTTACACCGAGGTATAACGCGGTGTAACGCAGTCCGTTAACGCTGCCATTCACCCCCATTTGAGCGGCATGCGTTCGCGACGTGCCATCATTCAGTGACGGAGCCTCGGCCGCGGGCAACAGCATCTGGGCTCCGTCACCGCTAGCACAGTTGAATCATCTGCTGATCGCGTTATGCTATACCGTTACCAGCCCGTCAACGCTATGTGTTGAACGGGCTGGTAAAACGCAAAATGAACCTAGCCTTAGGGTTAGGGTTATAATTAGGGTTAGGGTTACTATTAGGGTTAGGGTTACAATTAGGGTTAGGGTTACAATTAGGGTTGGAATTAGGGTTGGGATTTAGGTTAGGGTTAGGGTTGGGATTAGGGTTAGGGGTGTGTTGGGGTTAGGGTTGGAGCTAGAATTGAGGGGTTTCCACTATTTAGGCACATCAGGGGGTCTCCAAACACGACGTGGCGTTCAAAAAGTCAAATGGCGCTCCCTCCCTTCCGAGCCCTGCCGTGCGCCCAAACAGTGGTTTACCCCAACATATGGGGTATCAGTGCACTCAGGACAAATTGCACACCAATTTTGGGGTTCTAATTTCTCCTGTTATCCTTGGGAAAATAAAAAATAGCTGGCTAAAAAAATCATTTTTGAGGAAAAAAATTATTTTTTATTTTCACAGCTCAGCGTTTATAAATTTCTGTGAAGCACTTGGGTGTTCAACGTGCTCACCACACATCTAGATAAGTTCCTTAAGGGGTCTAGTTTCCAAAATGGGGTCACTTGTGGGGGGTTTCCTCTGTTTAGACACATCAAGGGGTCTCCAAACACGACGTGGCGTTCAAAATGTCAAATGGCGCTCCCTCCCTTCTGAGCCCTGCCGTGCACCCAAACAGTGGTTTACCCATCATATGGGGTATCAGCGTACTCAGGACAAATTGCACACCAATTTTGGGTTCTAATTTCTCCTGTTACCCTTGGGAAAATAAAAAATAGCTGGCTAAAAAAATCATTTTTGAGGAAAAAAATGATTTTTTATTTTCACGGCTCTGCGTTTATAAATTTCTGTGAAGCCCTTGGGGGTTCAAAGTGCTCACCACACATCTAGATAAGCTCCTTGGGGGGGTCTAGTTTCCAAAATGGTGTCACTTGCAGGGGGTTTCTACTGTTTAGGCACATCAAGGGCTCTGCAAACACAACATGATGCCCGCAGAACATTCCATCAAAGTCTGAATTACAAAATGGCGCTCCTTCCCTTCCAAGCTCTCCCATGCGCCCAAACAGTGGTTTCACCCCACATATCGGGTATCAGCGTACTCAGGAAAAATTGCACAACAACTATTGGGGTCCAATTTCTCCTGTTACCCTTGGGAAAATAAAAAAATAGTAGGCTAAAGAATAATTTTTGAGGAAAAAAATTATTTTTTATTTTCACGGCTCTACGTTATAAACTTCTGTGAACCACTTTGGGGTTCAAAGTGCTCACCACACATCTAGATAAGTTCTTTAAGGGGTCTAGTTTCCAAAATGGTGTCATATGTGGGGGGTTTCCACTGTTTAGGCGTATCAGGGGCTCTCCAAACGCGACATGGCGTCCAATTTCAATTCCAGCCAATTTTGGTTTGAAAAAGTCAAACGGCGCTCCTTCCCTTCCAAGCCCTGCCATGCGCCCAAACAGTGGTCCCCCCCACATATGGGGTAACATAGTAACATAGTAACATAGTTATTAAGGTTGAAGGAAGACTTTAAGTTCATCTAGTTCAACCCATATCCTATCCTAACCTGCCCTAACATGTTGATCCAGAGGAAGGCAAAAAAAAAAACCCAAGTGACAAACAGTAAGCTTCACATTGGGGAAAAAAATTCCTTCCCGACTCCACATACGGCAATCAGACTAGCTCCCTGGATCAACGCAGTATCTAGGAAACTAGTGAATATAGCCTGTAATATTATACTTTTCAAGAAAGGCATCCAGTCCCTTCTTAAATTTTAGTAGGGAATCACTCATTACAACATTAGACGGCAGAGAGTTCCATAGTCTCACTGCTCTTACAGTAAAGAATCTGCGTCTGTGATTATGGCTAAACCTTCTTTCCTCCAGACGTAGAGGATGCCCCCTTGTCCCCGTCACAGGTCTAAGAGTAAAAAGATCATTAGAAAGGTCTTTATACTGTCCCCTCATATATTTATACATTGTAATAAGATCACCCCTAAGCCTTCGTTATTACAAACTAAATAACCCCAAGTGTAATAACCTGTCTTGGTATTGCAGACCCCCCAGTTCTCTAATAACCTTGGTCGCTCTTCTCTGCACCCGCTTCAGTTCAGCTATGTCTTTCTTATACACCGGAGACCAGAACTGCACACAGTATTCTAAGTATGGTCGCACCAGTGACTTGTATAGAGGTAAAATTATGTTCTCATGAGCATCTATGCCTCTTTTAATGCATCCCATTATTTTATTTGCCTTGGCAGCAGCTGCCTGACATTGGCCACTAAATGTGAGTTTGTCGTCCAACCATACACCCAGGTCTTTTTCAGTGACAGTTTTGCCCAGTGTTTTACAATTAAGCACATAATTATACATCTTATTTGTTCTACCCAAGTGCATGACCTTACATTTATCCCCATTAAAGCTCATTTGCCATTTATCAGCCCAAGCTTCTAGTTTACATAAATCCTCCTGTAATATAAAATTATCCTCCTCTGTATTTATTACCCTGCAGAGTTTAGTGTCATCTGCAAATATTGAAATACTACCCTGCAGGGCCGGCGTCAGCACCCGGCACACCCGGGCAAGTGCCGGGGCCCTGAGCAGGCGGGGGGGCCCACTCGCCGTCTGGCACCCCCGCGCCCGTTAGCGGAGGAGAGCGGTGTCAGCGCCGCCACTGGGCCCCCCCCGCTTGCTCAGGGCCCCGGCATCAGCTGGCACAATACTTACCTCTCCCGTGCCTCCACTGCCGCAGCTCCGGGCTCCAGGGGGCGCCGGCGCTTCCTCTCACAGCAGCGCTGCTGAATGATGTCATCATTCAGCGGCCGGCTGTGGCAGAGAGCGCGCGGACGTCGGACGGGTAAGACGTGTGTGTGTGTGTGTCTCTGTGTGTGTCTCTGTGTGTGTCTGTGTGTATGTAGTGCGGTGCTTTGTGTGTGTGTGTGTGTGTATGTGTGTGTATAAGTATGTGAGAGAGTGCTTGTGTGCTGTCTGTGTGTGATGATGGGCAGGCATTGCTGATAATGGGGAGGCATTGATGATGATGATGGGGAGAAGATGATGATAATGGGCAGGCATTGATGATGGGGAGAAGATGATGATGGGGCAGGCAGGCTGATAATGGGAGGCATTGATGATGATGATGATGGGGAGAAGATGATGATAATGGGCAGGCATTGATGATGGGGAGAAGATGATGATGGGCAGGCATTGCTGATAATGGGGAGGCATTGATGATGATGAGGGGAGAAGATGATGATAATGGGCAGGCATTGATGATGGGGAGAAGATGATGATGGGCAGGCATTGCTGATAATGGGGAGGCATTGAATGATGGGTGGGGAGAAGATGATGGATAATGGGCAGGCATTGATGATGGGGAGAAGATGATGATGGGCAGGCATTGATGATGATGGGGAGGAGATGATGATGATGGGCAGGCATTGATGATAATGGGGAGGCCATGATGATGATGGGGAGGCAATGATGATGATAAGGAGGCAATGATGATGATGGGGAGACAATCATGATGATAATGGGGAGTCTTTCCACAGCGCCCTTTCCTGAGCCGTAACAGTGCAGAACGCAGTACAGCGCAGAGGAGAGCTCCATATTTTGTATGGAGCATTATATGGGGACCAGTATCCTGTATGGAGCATTATATGGGGACCAGTATCCTGTATGGAGCATTATATTGGGTCCAGTATTCTGTATGGAGCATTATATGGGGGGTGACATCCTGCATGGGGTATTATATGGGTGATGAGGGGGAGACTGTGGTGCCCATAATATTGTATGGAGGACTGTACTGTCCAGTCTGTTCTGTGCGCTGTGAGGATTTGGCGGTTTTTGAGCTATTGTACAATTTACAATAGATATCACTCATGTAATGTAAGAAGAGAAGTATATGGCATTGTACTGTACCCATATTTCTCTGCTGTATCTGTGCATCATGAATCGTGGTCTGTGTTAAAGGGGCCCACTGAGGCTCTTTCGCCGGGGCCCATAAAAACCTGGAGCCGGCCCTGCTACTCTGTATGCCCCCTACAAGGTCATTAATAAATATGTTAAATATCAGCGTACTCAGGACAAATTGGACAACAACTTTTGTGGTCTAATTTCTCCTGTTACCCTTCTGAAAATAAAAAATTGGGGACTAAACGATCAGGTTTGTGGAAAAAATATGATTTTTTATTTTCACGCCCGGGCATTATAAACTTATGTGAAGCACTTGGGGGTGCAAAGTGCTCACCACACATCTAGATAAGTTCCTTAGGGGGTCTAGTTTCCAAAATGAGGTCACTTGTGGGGGTTTCAACTGTTTAGACACATCAGGGCCTCTACAAACGCGACATGGCGTCCAGCCAATTGTGCGTTGAAAAAGTCAAACGGCGCTCCTTCACTTCCAAGCTCTGCCATGCACTCAAACAGTGATTTACCCCCACATATGGCGTATCAGCATGCTCAGGACAAATTTCACAAAAACTTTTGGGGTCTTGTTACCCTTGGGAAAATAAAATTGGGGTGAAAAGATCGTTTTTGTGAAAAAAATATGATTTTTTATTTTCACGGTTCTATGTTATAAACTTCTGTGAAGCACTTGGAGGTTCAAAGTGCTCACCACACATCTAGATAAGTTTCTTAGGGGGTCTAGTTTCCAAAATGGGGTCACTTGTGGGGGGTTTCCACTGTTTAGACACATCAGGGCCTCTACAAATGCGACATGGCGTCCAGCCAAATCTGCGTTGAAAAAGTCAAACGGCGCTCCTTCCCTTCCAAGCTCTGCCATGCACCCAAAAAGTGGTTTAACCCCACATATGGGGTATCAGCATGCTCAGGACAAATTTCACAAAAAATTTTGGGGTCTTGTTACCCTTGTGAAAATAAAAATTGGGGTGCACAACAAATTTTGTGGTTCATTTTTTCTTTTAACACTTGTGAAAATAAAAAAAATTGGTTCCGAAGTAAAGTTTTTGCAAAAAAAAGTTGTGAATACTTTTCCGTCCAATTATGACAAGAGCATTCTTAAAGTGATACCTTTATTGGCTAACCAGATATAATTTTCTGGTTAGCCAATAAAGGTATCACTTTAAGAATGCTCTTGTCATAATTGGACAGAAAAGTATTCACATCGATTTTTCTGGCTAACACGGTACCACAATATAATTTATTATTGTACACCATGCAAAAAAAGTTAAATGTTAATTTTTTCCTTCCACATTACTTCAGTACCTGTGAAGCACATAAAGGGTTAATAAACTTCTTGAATGTGGTTTTGAGCACCTTGAGGGGTGCAGTTTTTAGAATGGTGTCACTTTTGGGTATTTTCTATCATATAGACCCCTCAAAGTGACTTCAAATGTGATGTGGTCTCTCAAAAAAAATGGTGTTGTAAAAATGAGAAATCGCTGGTCAACTTTTAACCCTTATAACTTCGTGACAAAAAAAAATTTTGTTCCCAAAATAGTGCTGATGTAAAGTAGACATGTGGGAAATGTTATTTATTAAGAAATTTGTGTGACATATCTCTCTGATTTAAGGGCATAAAATTTTAAAGTTTGAAAATTGCTAAATTTTCAAAATTTTCGCCATATTTCTGTTTTTTTCATAAATAAACACAAGTCATATCAAAGAAATTTTACCACTAACGTGAAGTAAAATATGTCACGAAAAAACATTCTCAGAATCAGTGGGATTCGTTAAAGCGTTCCAGAGTTATAACCTCATAAAGTGACAGTGGTCAGAATTGTAAAAATTGGCCCGGTCATTAAGCTGCAAAATGGCTCTGTCACTAAGGGGTTAAAGTCCTTCAGTGTTTTGAGGAATGCACACGGCTGGTAAGCACAGACGACGCCATCATAAGCATGAGCATCCCACTTATGCGTCTGCTCATGCAAACTTTGATGCACATTAAGGATCAGGCGTCTGCAGCGGAGGAGGAAGAGGGAAGCCTTGATGACATTCAGCCTTTGTCTGCTCAGGGAACTGTCCGGGACGAGGTGGAGGAAGAGGAGGAGGAGGGGGGGATGATTATTTTGGGGAGGAGGATGCTTCTCAGGGGGCAAGAGAAAATGTTGGCTTGCCAAGTTCAGGTCCAGGGTTTGTGCGTGACTGGAGGGATGTGGATTTGGCAGAAAGTGCTCCTCCACCCACCACTGGCAGTGCATCATTGACACCTGGAACATTGACCCACATGTGTGATTATGTCTTGCGGATCGTAAAAAGGGACCCCCGCATTGCCAAAATTATGAAGGCTGACGACTACTGGTTGGCCAGCTTCCTCGATCCACGCTATAAAGGCAAATTACAGAACATCATGCCACAGGAGAACCTAGAGCTAATATTGGCGAACAAACAAGCAACTCTGGTAAACCGTTTGTTAGAGGCATTACCAGCACACAGCAGCGGTTCAGGTTCTACCACGAGCCGTACTGTGCAACATGGAAGAGGTGTTCGTGGTGCACACAGCCAAAGTGGAGATGGGTTTCATGACCATGTTGTGGATTGATTTCTCGAGTAACGCTCACACGACTGTTAATACTGAATCGATTGCAACAAACAAGAGACAGCAGTTGTCAACTATGGTTCAAAATTACCTCTCCTCCCCTATCAATGTTCTCCCTCACAGTTCATTCCCCTTTGACTACTGGGCCTGTAAACTGAGCACCTGGCCTAAATTGGATCAGTATGCCTTACAGGAGCTCGCTTGCCCTGCTGGTAGTGTGCTATCAGAAAGAGTCTTCAATGCTGCTGGATCAATCCTGACAGAAAGAAGGACCCGGCTGTCGACCCAAAATGTAGGTGATCTCACCTTCATTAAAATGAACCATGCCTGGGTTTCAAAGGATTTTGTACCACCTTCTCCTGATGACACATAGGTTGCCAGCAAAATGGCTCGCTTTGTCCTCTTCTTTCTCCAATTCCTCCATTTGCAGCTGCTGAACGTCCAGCCTACACCTCAACATATGCCAGTTTTTCCACCTCCTTAACTGGGCTGTACCCCCCTCCCCGGGCCGGCGTCAGCACCTGGCGCACCTGGGCAAGTGCCGGGGACCTGAGCAGGTGGGGGGCCCACTCGCCGTCAGAGACACCAGCGCACTATGAGGGGCCCTGTGTTGTGAATGGGTTTGAGATGAGTTCTGAGCAGAGGCTCCCTCTGGTGGTTACAAGCGGTACTAGTGAGGATTGGGAATCAGGTGTTACTGATTGGTCTTATTTAAGGGAATCATTTTCTCATCAGGGTTGCCGGTGATCAATTGTTCTGGTCTGAATCCTTCTTTCCAGTTTCCCTTGTAGCCTGCTGTGTCGTGTCTGCATCTCCTGCTATCAGATAAGACAATTTCTTATTTTGTGTTTTTGCTATATTTTTGCATTTTGTCCTGCACTTCTGTGGGGGCCTTCTGGGTCCCCTCCGGGGGCTTTTGCCCTCTCAGTTTAGTCCAGCCGCTGTGTTTTGTACTTTTGCTTTTTGCAGTTTTTTCAGTGGCTGCTGTTTTTGTTACACCAGAGAACTAATTTAGGTGGTAGAGGTCGTGTGATCTCAGGTGATTTTGAAATTAGTGGAGTTGGTGTTTTTCAGGGTTTTCTGGGATTGCAGTAAGTACCCTTCCTGTCCTTTTCTATTTAGATAGTTTGGGCCCCAGCGTTTGCTCATACTATTTTATTTCTGTGTCAGTATTTCCTCTTGTCTAACCGCCATTACATGTTTGGGGGCTTTCTATTATCTTTGGGGTTCTGCTCCGGGGCAGATAGCTTTCCTATTTCTATCTTTAGGTGTAGTTAGTTTCTCAGGCTGTGACGAGGCGTCTAGGACCATCGTAGGAACGCTCCACGGCTGCCTCTAGTTGCGGTGGTTAGTCAGGGTACTGCAATCTCATAGATTCCAACTGCTCTGGTGTATTTCCTTTTTTACCTGCACTCCTCAGCTACCGTAACATAACAGTATCACCGGCCATAAAAATTGTATGGTACTCACAGAAGGGAAAAAATATTTTGAAGGAAGAAAAGTTGTCAGAGATATTTTTCTGTTTGTTGCATTTTTTTTTTTTTTCCCTCTGTATTTCTGGGTGCTGGGGAGGATCTTTTCTCCCAATGGAGTTTGCACAGTTGTCTGGCCGTGTGGATCAGCTTGCCACTGAGGTTCGGAGTATTGCTGCATATCTTGCTAGGTTGCCTGTTGTGGAACCTAGGATCCCCATGCCAGATTTGTTTTCAGGGGATCGAGCTAAGTTTCAGAATTTCAAAAATAATTGTAAATTGTTTCTTGCCTTAAAATCTAAGTCCTCAGGAAACGCAGCGCAGCAGGTTCAAATTGTCATCTCTCTCCTGCGCGGCGATCCTCAGGATTGGGCTTTTTCCCTCACACCTGGGGATCCTGTTTTGAGTGATGTTGATGCATTTTTTCAGGCTTTGGGGTTATTGTACGATGAGCCCATGCAGTGTGATGGAGTGGTGTCTGGGGCACAGCGTCATGAGTTTCGAAAGCGCAATGGGTTATGTTTCTACTGTGGTGATGCCTCTCATGCTATTTCAGTCTGCCCTAAGCGGGGAAGACGTTTTGCACGCTCAGTTGTCTTGGGTGGTGTTCAGACTAAGTTTTTATTAACTGTCACTCTGATATGCTCTCTGTCCTCATTTTCTGCTCAGGCTTTCGTTGATTCTGGAGCAGCTATTAACCTGATGGATTATGATTTTGCTAAACGTTGTGGATTTCCCTTGATACCCTACAGAAGTCTATTCCCCTACTGGGGATCGATTCTACCCCTTTGGCTGAGAATAAACCCCAGTTTTCTACTCAGGTGATAATGAGGGTTGAACCTGATCACCAGGAGTGCTGCAAATTTTTGGTTCTATATAATCTGCATGACATTATCGTGCTGGGTTTCCCTTGGTTACAGTCTCATAATCCTGTTTTGGATTGGAAATCTGTGTCTGTAACCAGTTGGGGCTGCCAATGTGTTAATACCAACACTCCTGTTTTTCTGCCTCCCCCAGGCTGAGGATGTTCCTGACTTTTTGTTTGATTTTTCTGATGTGTTTAGCGAAAGTAAATCTGCATCCTTACCTCCCCATAGGAGCTATGACTGCGCTATTGAATTAGTGCCAGGTAGTAAATTCCCTAAGGGTCGCCTTTTTAACTTGTCTGTACCTGAACATGACGCTATGCGGTCTTATATCAAGGAATCATTGGAGAAGGGTCATATCAGACCATCCTCTTCACCCTTAGGTGCCGGTTTTTTCTTTGTGGCCAAAAAAGATGGTTCATTAAGGCCGTGTATTGATTATCGTCTCTTGAACAATATTACTGTGAAATATCAATACCCGTTACCCTTGATTTCTGACCTGTTTTCCAGGGTGAAAAACGCTACTTGGTTTACCAAGCTTGACCTCAGGGGGGCGTATAACCTTATTCGCATTAAGCACGGGGATGAATGGAAGACGGCATTTAACACCCCTGAAGGGCATTTTGAGTACCTTGTGATGCCCTTTGGGCTCACTAATGCTCCTTCCGTCTTCCAGTCCTTCATGAATGACATTTTCAGGGATTTTGTGGACAAGTTTCTGATTGTTTATTTGGATGATATCTTGATTTTTTCTAATGACTGGGACTCTCATGTGAAACATGTTCGAACTGTATTCCAGATTTTGAGAGAGAATGCTCTGTATGTGAAGGGATCAAAGTGTCTTTTTGGCGTACAGAAGATCTCATTTCTGGGATTCATTTTGTCCCCATCTGTTATTGAAATGGACCCGGTCAAGGTTCAGGCCATCTGTGATTGGGTCCAACCTACTTCATTAAAGGCTCTTCAGAGATTTTTGGGTTTTGCCAATTTTTATCGTAAATTTATTGGTAATTTCTCTGTTATTGTTAAACCATTAACTGATTTGACCAGAAAGGGTTCTGATGTGGTGAATTGGCCTCCTGAGGCAGTCTCTGCGTTTCAGGAACTTAAGCAGAGATTCACTTCTGCTCCTGTTCTACGGCAGCCTGATGTTTCTCTGCCATTTCAGGTGGAGGTTGATGCCTCTGAAATTGGGGCAGGTGCCGTTTTGTCCCAAAAAGATCCAGAGACCTCTAAAAGTAACCCTTGTGCCTTTTTCTCTCGAAAATTTTCTCCTACTGAACGTAATTATGACGTGGGTAATCGGGAGTTATTGGCCATGAAGTGGGCTTTTGAAGAGTGGAGACATTGGCTGGAGGGAGCCAAACATCAGGTGGTGGTCCTTACGGACCATAAGAATCTGGTCTATCTGGAATCTGCCAAGCGACTCAATCCTAGACAGGCCAGGTGGGCCTTGTTTTTCACACGTTTTAATTTTGTGGTTTCCTTTCTTCCTGGCACTAAGAATGTTAAGGCGGATGCCCTCTCGAGGAGTTTCCTTGCGGACTCTCCTGAGCTATCTGATCCCTCTGTTATTTTGAAGGAGGGTGTAGTTCTTTCCGCCATCTCGCCTAATTTGAGACTTGCTCTGGAGGGGTGTCAGGAGGATAGGCCCGAGCGCTGCCCTGTTGGAAAATTGTTTGTCCCGGACCAATGGAAAAAGAGTGTGATGTCTGAGATTCATTGTTCCGCATTGGCTGGGCATCCCGGAATTTTTGGTACCAGAGACTTGGTTAGTCAGTCCTTTTGGTGGCCTACCTTGTCTCGCTATGTCAGGGAATTTGTGCAGTCCTGCGGGACTTGCTCTCGCTCCAAGCCTTGCTCTCGCTCTAGTGGTTTGTTGATGCCATTGCCTGTGCCCAAGAGACCATGGACCCATATCTCTATGGATTTCATTTCCGATCTTCCTGTTTCTCAGAGAATGACCACCATCTGGGTAATTTGTGATAGGTTTTCCAAAATGATACATCTTGTGCCATTACCTAAGTTGCCTTCCTCCTCTGAATTGGTGCCGTTGTTCCTTCAGCACGTGGTTCGTTTACACGGCATTCCTGAGAACATTGTGTCTGACAGAGGAGTCCAGTTTGTTTCCAGATTTTGGAGGACTTTTTGTTCTAAACTGGGTGTTCAATTGTCTTTCTCCTCGGCATTTCATCCTCAGACCAATGGTCAAACTGAGAGAACAAACCAGACATTGGAGACTTATCTAAGATGCTTTGTGTCTGCTGATCAGGATGACTGGGTCTCTTTTTTGCCTTTGGCTGAGTTTGCTCTTAATAATAGGGCTAGCTCTGCCACTTTGATGTCTCCGTTTTTCTGTAATTCTGGGTTTCACCCTCGATTTTCTTCAGGACAGACGGAGGCTTCTGTCTGTCCAGGTGTTGACTCTGTTGTTGAGCGTATGCAGCAGATTTGGGACCAGGTAGTGGAGAGGTTGTCCCTCTCTCAGGAGAAGGCCCAGCGGTTTGCTAACCGGCATAGGACTGATGGTCCTCGGTTTAAAGTGGGGGACTTGGTCTGGTTGTCCTCAAAGAATATTCCTATGAGAGTAGCATCTCCTAAATTTAAGCCTAGGTTCATTGGACCTTATAAGATCATGGAGATTATTAATCCTGTTTCTTTTCGTTTGCTTCTTCCAGGGACATTTAAGATCCATAACGTGTTCCACAAGTCCTTGTTGAAGAGGTTTGTTGAGCCAGTGGTTCCTGCTGCTGTGCCTCCTGACCCTGTTTTGGTTGAGGGCAATCTGGAGTATGTGGTTGAGAAAATATTGGATTCTCGTTTTTCTAGACGAAGACTCCAGTATTTGGTTAAATGGAGAGGTTATGGTCAGGAAGATAATTCTTGGGTGTTTGCTTCGGACATCCATGCTAGGAGACTTATCCGTGCGTATCATAGAACTCATCCTGACCGACCTGGTTGCTCAAATGAGGGTTCGGTGACCCCTCCTCAAGGGGGGGGTACTGTTGTGAATGGGTTTGAGATGAGTTCTGAGCAGAGGCTCCCTCTGGTGGTTACAAGCGGTACTAGTGAGGATTGGGAATCAGGTGTTACTGATTGGTCTTATTTAAGGGAATCATTTTCTCATCAGGGTTGCCGGTGATCAATTGTTCTGGTCTGAATCCTTCTTTCCAGTTTCCCTTGTAGCCTGCTGTGTCGTGTCTGCATCTCCTGCTATCAGATAAGACAATTTCTTATTTTGTGTTTTTGCTATATTTTTGCATTTTGTCCTGCACTTCTGTGGGGGCCTTCTGGGTCCCCTCCGGGGGCTTTTGCCCTCTCAGTTTAGTCCAGCCGCTGTGTTTTGTACTTTTGCTTTTTGCAGTTTTTTCAGTGGCTGCTGTTTTTGTTACACCAGGAACTAATTTAGGTGGTAGAGGTCGTGTGATCTCAGGTGATTTTGAAATTAGTGGAGTTGGTGTTTTTCAGGGTTTTCTGGGATTGCAGTAAGTACCCTTCCTGTCCTTTTCTATTTAGATAGTTTGGGCCCCAGCGTTTGCTCATACTATTTTCTTTCTGTGTCAGTATTTCCTCTTGTCTAACCGCCATTACATGTTTGGGGGCTTTCTATTATCTTTGGGGTTCTGCTCCGGGGCAGATAGCTTTCCTATTTCTATCTTTAGGTGTAGTTAGTTTCTCAGGCTGTGACGAGGCGTCTAGGACCATCGTAGGAACGCTCCACGGCTGCCTCTAGTTGCGGTGGTTAGTCAGGGTACTGCAATCTCATAGATTCCAACTGCTCTGGTGTATTTCCTTTTTTACCTGCACTCCTCAGCTACCGTAACATAACAGCCCTGTGCCTGCTTACTCAGGGCCCCAGCACTTGCAATACTTACCTCTCCCTGCTCCACCGCTTTGACGTCTTACGCGTTTCCTGACAGTCACATTCAGGTCAGAGAGCGCGATAATGTCACGTCTGTGCGTCCTCTGCCTGAACAGTCACAGTGCAGAGAGCTGGAAGATGGCGACGCTAAGGAGTCCAGAGTAGAGCAGTGCCCAGCGAGGAGAGGTATTTTATTTTTTTTAATGTTTGGAGCAATATATGGGGAGCATTATACACTGGAGAATTATATATGGGGCCCATCATACACTTGAGCATCATAGATAGGGCCCATTATACACTGGAGCATTATATATGGGGCCCATCATACACTGGAGCTTTATAAATGGGGCCCATTATACACTGGAGCATCATATACGGGGCCCATTATACACTGGAGCATCATATGGGGCCCATTATATATGGAGCATTATATAGGCCCATCATACACTGGAGCATCATCCATGGGGCACATCATATACTGGAGCATCATATGGGGCCCATTATATACTGGAGCATTATGTGGAGCTCATCATATACTGTATGGAACATTATGTGGGACCAATTATGTATGGAGCAATATATGGGTTCATTATTCTGTATGGCACACTATGTGGTGCCCATAATACTGTATGGAGGAATATACTGTCCGGTTTTTGAGCTATTGTAGAATTTAAAATAGATATCAGTCATGTAATGTAAGAAGTGAAGTATTTGTCATTGCACTATACCTATATTTCTGTGCCGTATCGGAGCAGCATGAATTGTGGTATGTGTTGTGAATGTGTTAGAAATGAATTCTGAGCAGAGGCTCCCTCTGGTGGTTACAAACAGTGCTGAACCATTCAATGAAGATTGTGAAGATTGGCAATCAGGAGTTACAGACTGGTCTTATATAAGGGAGGTTCCCTCCCATCAGGGTTGCCGGTGATCAATTGTTCTTGTCTAAACTGTGGTTCCTGGTTCTCTTGGAAGTTTGCTGAGTCTTGCCTGCATCTTCTGCTATCAGATAAGATATTTTCTGTTTTTATTTTTGTGCTTGCTTTTTGCATTGTCCCCTGCACTTCTGTGGAGGTCAGCCAGGTCCCCTCCGGGGGCTTGTGCTCCTCTCAGTTTATCTGAGCCACTGTTATTTGTTCATTTGCCTGTTATGATTTGGTAGCTGAGGAGTGCAGGTAAAAAAGGCAATACACCAGAGCAGTTGGAATCTATGAGATTGCAGTACCCTGACTAACCACCACAACTAGAGGCAGCCGTGGAGCGTACCTACGTTGGTCCTAGACGCCTCGTCACAGCCTGAGAAACTAAATATACCTAAAGATAGAAAGAGGAAAGCTATCTGCCCCGGAGCAGATCCCCAAAGAACATAGAAAGCCCCAAACATGTAATGGTGGTTAGACAAGAAGAAATACTGACACAGACAGAAAATAGCATGAGCAAACGTTGGGGCCCAAACTATCTAAATAGAAAAGGATAGGAAGGGCACTTACTGCAATCTCAAAAGACCCTGAAAAGCACCAACTTTACTAATTTCAAAAACACCTGAGATCACACGACCTCTACCACCTAAATTAGTTCTCTGGTGTAACAAAATCAAAACAGCAGCCACTGAAAAAACTGGAAAAAGCAAATGTACAAACATCAGTGGCTGAACAAAACTGAGAGGGCAAAAGCCCCCGGAGGGGACCCTGAAGGCCCCCACAGAAGTGCAGGACAAAATGCAAAAATCAAGCACAAAAGCAAAAAAGAAGAAAATGTCTTATCTGTTAGCAGGAGATGCAGACACGACACAGCAGGCTACAAAGGAAACAGGAATCAAGGATTGAGACCAGAACAATTGATCACCGGCAACCCTGATGGGAAGGTGACTCCCTTATATAAGACCAGTCAGTAACACCTGATTCCCAATCCTCACAATCTTCACTGGACAGTCCAGTACCGCTTGTAACCACTACAGGGAGCCTCTGCTCAGAACTCATCTCAAGTCCATTCACAACAGTACCCCCCCCTTGAGGAGGGGTCACTGAACCCTCACTTGAGCAACCAGGTCGGTCAGGATGAGTTCTATGATACGCACGGATGAGTCTCCTAGCATGGATGTCCGAAGCAAACACCCAAGAATTGTCTTCCTGACCATAACCTCTCCACTTAACCAAATACTGGAGTTTCCGTCTAGAAAAACGAGAATTCAAAATTTTCTCAACCACAAACTCCATATTGCCCTCAACCAGAACAGGGTCAGGAGGCAAAGCAGTAGGAACCACTGGCTCAACAAACCTCTTCAACAAGGACTTGTGGAACACATTATGGATCTTAAATGTTCCTGCAAGAAGCAAACGAAAAGAAACAGGATTAAGAATCTCCATGATCTTATAAGGTCCAATGAACCTAGGCTTAAATTTAGGAGATGCCACTCTCATAGGAATATTTTTTGAGGACAACCAGACCAAGTCCCCCACTTTAAACCAGGGACCATCAGTCCTATGCCGGTTAGCAAACCGCTGGGCCCTCTCCTGAGAGAGGGACAACCTCTGCACTACCTGGTCCCAAATCTGTTGCATACGCTCCACAACAGAGTCAACACCTGGACAGACAGAAGCGTCCATCTGTCCTGAAGTAAATCGAGGGTGAAACCCAGAATTACAGAAAAATGGAGACATCAAAGTGGCAGAGCTAGCCCTATTATTAAGAGCAAACTCAGCCAAAGGCAAAAAAGAGACCCAGTCATCCTGATCAGCAGACACAAAGCATCTTAGATAAGTCTCCAATGTCTGATTTGTTCTCTCAGTTTGACCATTGGTCTGAGGATGAAACGCCGAGGAGAAAGACAATTGAACACCAAGTTTAGAACAAAAGGTCCTCCAAAATCTGGAAACAAACTGGACTCCTCTGTCAGACACAATGTTCTCAGGAATGCCGTGTAAACGAACCACGTGCTGAAGGAACAAAGGTACCAATTCGGAGGAGGAAGGCAACTTAGGTAATGGCACAAGATGTATCATCTTGGAAAACCTATCACAAATCACCCAGATGACGGTCATTCTCTGAGAAACAGGGAGGTCGGAAATGAAATCTATAGAGATATGGGTCCATGGTTTCTTGGGCACAGGCAATGGCATCAACAAACCACTAGAGCGAGAGCAAGGCTTGGAGCGAGAGCAAGTCCCGCAGGACTGCACAAATTCCCTGACATCACGAGACAAGGTAGGCCACCAAAAGGACCGACTAACCAAGTCTCTGGTACCAAAAATTCCGGGATGACCGGCCAACGCGGAACAATGAATCTCAGACATCACACTCTTTTTCCACTGGTCCGGGACAAACAATTTCCCAACAGGGCAGCGCTCGGGCCTATCCTCCTGACACCCCTCCAGAGCCAGTCTCAAATTGGGCGAGATGGCGGAAAGAACTACACCTTCTTTCAAAATAACAGAAGGATCAGATAACTCAGGAGAGTCCGCAAGGAAACTCCTCGAGAGGGCATCCGCCTTAACATTCTTAGTGCCAGGAAGAAAGGAAACCACAAAATTAAAACGTGTGAAAAACAAGGCCCACCTGGCCTGTCTAGGATTAAGTCGCTTGGCAGATTCCAGATAAACCAGATTCTTATGGTCCGTAAGGACCACCACCTGATGTTTGGCTCCCTCCAGCCAATGTCTCCACTCTTCAAAAGCCCACTTCATGGCCAATAACTCCCGATTACCCACGTCATAATTACGTTCAGTAGGAGAAAATTTTCGAGAGAAAAAGGCACAAGGGTTACTTTTAGAGGTCTCTGGATCTCTTTGGGACAAAACGGCACCTGCCCCAATTTCAGAGGCATCAACCTCCACCTGAAATGGCAGAGAAACATCAGGCTGCCGTAGAACAGGAGCAGAAGTGAATCTCTGCTTAAGTTCCTGAAATGCAGAGACTGCCTCAGGAGGCCAATTCACCACATCAGAACCCTTTTTGGTCAAATCAGTTAATGGTTTAACAATAACCGAGAAATTACCAATAAATTTACGATAAAAATTGGCAAAACCCAAAATCTTTGAAGAGCCTTTAATGAAGTAGGTTGGACCCAATCACAGATGGCCTGAACCTTGACCGGGTCCATTTCAATAACAGATGGGGACAAAATGAATCCCAAAAATGAGATCCTCTGTACGCCAAAAAGACACTTTGATCCCTTCACATACAGAGCATTCTCTCTCAAAATCTGGAATACAGTTCGAACATGTTTCACATGAGTCCCAGTCATTGGAAAAAATCAAGATATCATCCAAATAAACAATCAGAAATTTATCCACAAAATCCCTGAAAATGTCATTCATGAAGGACTGGAAGACAGAAGGAGCATTAGTGAGCCCAAAGGGCATCACAAGGTACTCAAAATGCCCTCAGGGGTATTAAATGCCGTCTTCCATTCATCCCCGTGCTTAATGCGAATAAGGTTATATGCCCCCCTGAGGTCAAGCTTGGTAAACCAAGTAGCGTTTTTCACCCTGGAAAAACAGGTCAGAAATCAAGGGTAACGGATATTGATATTTCACAGTAATATTGTTCAAAAGACGATAATCAATACACGGCCTTAATGAACCATCCTTTTTGGCCACAAAGAAAAAACCGGCACCTAAGGGTGAAGAGGATGGTCTGATATGACCCTTCTCCAATGACTTCCTTGATATAAGACCGCATAGCGTCATGTTCAGGTACAGACAAGTTAAAAAGGCGACCTTTAGGGAATTTACTACCGGCACTAATTCAATAGCGCAGTCATAGCTCCTATGGGGAGGCAAGGATGCAGATTTACTTTCGCTAAACACATCAGAAAAATCAATCAAAAAGTCAGGAACATCCTGAGCCTGGGGGGAGGCAGAAAAAACAGGAGTGTTGGTATTAACACATTGGCAGCCCCAACTGGTTACAGACACAGATTTCCAATCCAAAACAGGATTATGAGACTGTAACCAAGGGAAACCCAGTACGATAATTCATGCAGATTATACAGAACCAAAAATTTGCAGCCTCCTGATGATCAGGTTCAACCCTCATTATCACCTGAGTAGAGAACTGAGGTTTATTCTCAGCCAAAGGGTAGAATCGATCCCCAGTAGGGGAAATAGACTTCTGTAGGGGTATCAAGGGAAACCCACAACGTTTAGCAAAATCAAAATCCATCAGGTTAATAGCTGCTCCAGAATCAACGAAAGCCTGAGCAGAAAATGAGGACAGAGAGCATATCAGAGTAACAGTTAATAAAAACTTAGTCTGAACACATTACCCAAGACAACTGAGCGTGCAAAACGTCTTCCCCGCTTAGGGCAGACTGAAATAGCATGAGAGGCATCACCACAGTAGAAACATAACCCATTGCGCTTTCGAAACTCATGACGCTGTGCCCCAGAAACCTACTCTAGTCACACTGCATGGAGTTCAGAAGCAGGTTGACAAAGGCAACACTTATTTGTTCATGGGTGCATCGCCACGAAGATTGTCGCGATTGCACATTCTGACTTCTCGCAGCTGAGTTGCTGTTTCTTTGTGTTTGGTAATGAGGGAGTTAATTTTACCTAGCTCTTTGCTAAGACTAGGTCCAGCCTCGCCCGGCTGCTTTTGATTATGTTCTAATTAGCTTCCTTTATATAGCTGCCAGTCTGCTGGTTAGATGCCGGTGAAAGCATTCATACAGACTGCAGATAGGATCGGTTCTGAGAAGACTTAAGCTAAGAGCTCTTTTGTTGTTTCTCCTCACCTTGCTTATAGTTTATCTCCTAGACCTTTGGTGTTCCCTCTGTGTTTTAATGTTGTATGCAAGACAGTATTTACTTTATCCCCTGTCTGTCTCGTTTGTCTATACTGTTTGTTAACCTTTACCTGTCCATTCCCTATGGTGGTAATCAGGGTCCTTCTAAGGACTAGATTACAGTGGTCAGGGATTTATAGGAGACAGGGTTTACGCTGGTGGCCTGGACCTCTGTACCATTAACAGTACCTCCAGGTAGAGGGACTAGTCAGGACCCCAGTTTAGGGTCAGCATAGACCCCGTCCACCTCTAGCCAGAGACAGCGTGAAAAGATTCAGTATTGACCCACAGGATATTATGTCAGGTAATACTATGCTATATATACATGTTAATGTTACCTATTTATATGTTATATAGAATGTTGTCCCACTTGATAGATTACTGACATTATATATTTATACATCTGCTAGACAGCGTGACATTTTCACCGGCCCAAACTATAGATTCTCCCCAGCTACCATGGATCCAGTAGCCCAGCTTGCCCTGCAGTTGCAGAAATTGTCCATGGAGTTTACGGACATTAAGTCCAAGGTTTTGTCCCCCCGGAGCAAACCAGATCTGAACCTAAGGTTGCTCTCCCGGACAGGTTCACTGGTGGGCGGGACAAATTTTTTACCTTCCGGGAGGCATGTAAATTGTACTTTCGGCTACGGCCTCGGTCATCGGGGAGTGAGGAGCAGAGGGTGGGAATTGTCATCTCGCTCTTACAAGGGGACCCTCAATCCTGGGCGTTCTCTCTTCCTCCGGGCTCCCCGGCCCTCCAGTCAGTAGATCGATTTTTTGCTGCCCTGGGGCTGGTGTATGATGACCCGGATCGGGTCTCCTTGCTGAAACGAAGTTACGTAGGATACAGCAGGGAGATCGTCCGGCGGAGGAATTTTCTTCTGAGTTCCGTAGATGGGCCACAGATACTCAGTGGAATGACCCAGCTCTTAGGAGCCAGTTTTGTCAAGGGTTATCTGACAAATTAAAAGATGTTTTGGCTCAGTATGATTCTCCTCCGTCACTGGAGGCTGCTATGGCCCTTGCTATTCGTATTGATAGACGGCTTCGGGGGAGGTGCGAGGTAACTCCGCCCCCTGTTATTACTCCACCCACTACTAAAGTCCCTTATATGGAGGTTCCCCTGGTCTGTTCTGAGGAACCTATGCAGTTGGGTGGGACATCATTTTGTAGGAGGGAATCGGCGGTGCGCCGCAAGACAAGAAGGTGTTTCTTCTGCGGGAGAGAGGGACATTTTGTTGGGGGGTGTCCCTCCCGTGCCTCATTGAGCAAAAAAGTCACCGAAAAACTGTTAATCCCAGGTTGTGTGGTGGACGACAACCTGGGAGTAGGTATTTCGTCCCCAGGTCCGTCTCAATTTCTCGTGCCTGCGGAGGTGGTGGTTGGTGCGAGAGTTGAGAGGATTTCTGTTCTTCTTGATAGTGGGTCTGGGGCTAATATGGTGGACGCTCGGTTTGCCCAGGTGCAAGGTATGCAACTGAGTGTATTGGCCAAACCGATCCCTATACTTTCTATTGACGCCAGACCTCTCGGTCAAGGTAGCTTTGTACAAGCTGTTCATAACATAGACCTTCGAGTAGGGGCAATACATAAAGAACAGTTGTCTTGTTATGTGTTGGAGGGTCTTCCTACTCCTATTGTGTTGGGACTTCCCTGGTTGGCTAAACATAACCCAGTGATTGATTGGCAATCCAGAAAGATAAGCCAGTGGGGTGAATTTTGCAAGAATAACTGCATGAACACGGTCATCGGTGCGGTCGTGCCTAGGACTTTGCCTCCTTTTCTGGAGGACTTTGGGGAGATGTTCTCAGAGGAGGGGTGTCAAAAGTTACCTCCTCATCGCACGTATGACTGCTCAATAAAATTGCTTCCTGATGCCTTATCTCGTAGTTTCCCAGGGGCCGGAAAGACGGATGACCCGGTTCCTATCCTTCAGGAAGGAGTGGTGGTGTCGGCTGTGTGCTCTGAGCTTGAGGAGGAGGTGTTGGAGGCTCAGGGGGACGCCCCTGTAGGACCTCCAGGGAAACTGTTTGTTCCTAATCAGTTAAGACAAAAAGTTATCGAGGCACATCATAGTTCTGCTTTAGCAGGACATCCAGGGAGTAAAGCAACTGTGGATCTCCTTTCTCGCCGGTTTTGGTGGCCTAACTTAAATAAAGAGGTAATAACTTTTGTCGCGTCCTGTGGAGTTTGTGCTCGCTCTAAGACCCCACATACCCGTCCATCTGGGGTTCCTGAGGAGGAACGATTCTCGTCGTCACTTGCTTCAGTTTGGAGAGGAGTGCTGAATGGTCTGAGTGCTATGGGGAACTGTTTCAAGCGGAGGTCTGATAGGAGGAGAGTGTCTGGTCCGGACCTAGGTGTGAACGATCTGGTGTGGTTGTCTACCAAGAATATAAAACGCAAAGTTCCCTCCTGGAAACTGGATCCCAGGTTCATCGGTCCATACAGGATCAGTTCTATAATTAATCCTGTGGCATTTCGTCTGGACCTCCCTCCTACGTTTAAAATCCATAATGTATTCCACAAATCGTTGCTTAAGAGGTACGTGGCGCCAGTTATACCGTCACTTCTACCTCCTCCTCCAGTGGTGGTCAATGGTAACTTAGAATTTCAAGTGTTGAAGATCATTGACTCACGTCTGAATCGCCGGTCCCTTCAGTATTTGGTTAATTGGAAGGGATATGGTCCTGAGGAGAGGACGTGGGTCTCTGCGTCTGAGATTAACGCAGATCGATTGGTTCGGACCTTCCACACGACTTACCCGGACAGACCTGGCCCTGAGGGTCCGGAGGCCCCTCGTAGAAGGGGGGGTACTGTCATGGGTGCATCGCCACGAAGATTGTCGCGATTGCACATTCTGACTTCTCGCAGCTGAGTTGCTGTTTCTTTGTGTTTGGTAATGAGGGAGTTAATTTTACCTAGCTCTTTGCTAAGACTAGGTCCAGCCTCGCCCGGCTGCTTTTGATTATGTTCTAATTAGCTTCCTTTATATAGCTGCCAGTCTGCTGGTTAGATGCCGGTGAAAGCATTCATACAGACTGCAGATAGGATCGGTTCTGAGAAGACTTAAGCTAAGAGCTCTTTTGTTGTTTCTCCTCACCTTGCTTATAGTTTATCTCCTAGACCTTTGGTGTTCCCTCTGTGTTTTAATGTTGTATGCAAGACAGTATTTACTTTATCCCCTGTCTGTCTCGTTTGTCTATACTGTTTGTTAACCTTTACCTGTCCATTCCCTATGGTGGTAATCAGGGTCCTTCTAAGGACTAGATTACAGTGGTCAGGGATTTATAGGAGACAGGGTTTACGCTGGTGGCCTGGACCTCTGTACCATTAACAGTACCTCCAGGTAGAGGGACTAGTCAGGACCCCAGTTTAGGGTCAGCATAGACCCCGGTCCACCTCTAGCCAGAGACAGCGTGAAAAGGATTCAGTATTGACCCACAGGATATTATGTCAGGTAATACTATGCTATATATACATGTTAATGTTACCTATTTATATGTTATATAGAATGTTGTCCCACTTGATAGATTACTGACATTATATATTGATACATCTGCTAGACAGCGTGACAACTATTCCACGCATACTTCTCCGCTCACGCAAACGTCTGTCAATTTGAATCGCTAATGACATAGAATCATTGAGACCAGAGGGGACAGGGAATCCCACCATAACATCCTTTACATTATCCGACAGACCCTTCCGGAAAAGGGCTGCCAAAGCGTCGTCATTCCATTTGGTCAGGACTGCCCACCTACGGAATCGCTGACAGTATAACTCAGCGTCATCAAGCCCCTGATTTAATGCCAACAAGGCTTTTTCAGCTTGATCAGTGACATTAGGCTCATCGTACAATAACCCCAAGGCCTGAAAAAATGTATCAACATCACTCAAAACAGGATCCCCAGGTGTCAGGGAAAAAGCCCAATCCTGAGGATCGCCGCGCAGGAGAGAGATGACAATTTGAACCTGCTGCGCTGCGTTCCCTGAAGACTTAGATTTTAAGGCAAAAAACAATTTACAATTATTTTTGAAATTCAGAAACTTGGCTCGATCCCCCAAAAACAAATCTGGCATGGGAATCCTAGGTTCTACAACAGGCAACCTAGCAAGATAGGTAGCAATACTCTGAACCTCAGTGGCAAGCTGATCCACACGGCCAGACAACTGTGCAAACTCCATTGAGAGAAAAAATCCTCCCCAGCACCCAGAGATACAGAGGGAAAAAAAAAAAAATGCAACAAACAGAAAAATATCTCTGACAACTCTGACAACCTTTTTTTTTCTTTCAAAATATTTTTCCCTTCTGTGAGTACCATATAATTTTCAGTTTAGGCCGGTGATACTGTTATGATTTGGTAGCTGAGGAGTGCAGGTAAAAAAGGCAATACACCAGAGCAGTTGGAATCTATGAGATTGCAGTACCCTGACTAACCACCACAACTAGAGGCAGCCGTGGAGCGTACCTACGTTGGTCCTAGACGCCTCGTCACAGCCTGAGAAACTAAATATACCTAAAGATAGAAAGAGGAAAGCTATCTGCCCCGGAGCAGATCCCCAAAGAACATAGAAAGCCCCCAAACATGTAATGGCGGTTAGACAAGAAGAAATACTGACACAGACAGAAAATAGTATGAGCAAACGTTGGGGCCCAAACTATCTAAATAGAAAAGGATAGGAAGGGCACTTACTGCAATATCAAAAAACCCTGAAAAGCACCAACTTTACTAATTTCAAAAACACCTGAGATCACACACCTCTACCACCTAAATTAGTTCTCTGGTGTAACAAAATCAAAACAGCAGCCACTGAAAAAACTGGAAAAAGCAAATGTACAAACATCAGTGGCTGAACAAAACTGAGAGGGCAAAAGCCCCCGGAGGGGACCCTGAAGGCCCCCACAGAAGTGCAGGACAAAATGCAAAAATCAAGCACAAAAGCAAAAAAGAAGAAAATGTCTTATCTGTTAGCAGGAGATGCAGACACGACACAGCAGGCTACAAAGGAAACAGGAATCAAGGATTGAGACCAGAACAATTGATCACCGGCAACCCTGATGGGAAGGTGACTCCCTTATATAAGACCAGTCAGTAACACCTGATTCCCAATCCTCACAATCTTCACTGGACAGTCCAGTACCGCTTGTAACCACCAGAGGGAGCCTCTGCTCAGAACTCATCTCAAGTCCATTCACAACATTTGCCGTTTTTTTGCCTGCTCTCCTCAGTTACCAAATCATAACAGGTATGTGTTAAAGGGGCCCACTGAGACTCTTTCGCCCTGGGCCCATGAAAACCTGGAGCCAGACCTGCCCCCCCCACAACTTTAGCCAAATAACCCCCAGTTTTCAATGCATTACTATTATTATAAAGTAAATTAAGGTTGCCAAGCTTAAGTAATAAGAATGGATGTTGTTGGCATTGAAATGGGCACTGTAGGTGTGTTTACTGTCCTCCAGTCACTGGCGACTGTTATTCCCCATTGACTTGCATTGGGGTCGGGTTTCGTTTTTGTCCGAACTTCAACTTTTTCTGTGAGTTAGTCGGCCAATCCCGTTCAACTCGACTTTTGGTAAAGTCAGATGGTCCGAAACCCGACTCGACCCTCCCGGAGGCAAAGTCGCTCATCTCTACTAATTACCTTTTTTGCTGGTCAGATAATTTATTCTGGTGATTTGATCTTTTTCAATCACCCTTATTCGTCAGATGTAATGTGCAATTTAAATTATTTATTATTCATTATTTTTTCTTTTCTTTTATTTTTTATCACTTTTTAAGACTCTATAATTACCGTATATACTCGTGTATAAGCCGAGATTTTCAGCATCTTTTTTCGTGCTGAAAATGCCCCCTCGGCTTATACACGAGTCATAGGGCAGAAACCAGCGGGGGAGGGGATGTCGCGGCAGGAGCCGGTGGCTGGGATCATACTCACCCCTCCCCGTGCCATCGCTGAGGGTCCCTGCAATCCTGCGTTCTCCCCGTCTTCCTGCAGCTCTTCAGCACTGAGCGGTGATGTAATACCGCTCATTAAGATCATGTAATATGGACGCGACGCCACTACCATGGG
>JARQOD010006109.1:0-44565 GCA_033576555.1 Oophaga sylvatica | reverse complement strand
CCAAAATTAAAATTTGACAGAGTTTGCTGAGGGAGAGTAGCGGGGAAGGTGTTGCCTTGTGAACCACTTTAAAACCCATCATGTGTAGAGTGGGTTTTGGGGGCCAGCGTCATGATTTCAAACGCATTTTTGTTTTTCGTGGGATGCCATCATGCTATTTCAGTCTGCCCAGGGGGGGAAGCTTTTTGCCGCTCTTTTTCGGGTATGTTCAGAAAGTTTTTTTACTGTCACTCATATGCCTCTGTCCTCATTTTTGCCAGGCTTTTTGATTCTGGGCAGCATTACGGGATTTTATTTGCAAACGTTGTGGGTTTCCTTTGAACCCAAAAAGAAGTCTACCCCACGGGGGATCTTTTCTCCCCCTTTTGGCGGGGAAAAAAAACCCCATTTTCAACTCGGGTGAAATGGGGGTTAACTACACCAGGAGTGCTGAAAATTTTTGGTTCGTATTTCTGCATAAATTTTTGTGTGGGTTTCCCTTGGTTACGTCTATAACCTGTTTGGGTTGGAAATCTGTGTCGTAACCAGTTGGGCCCCCAATGTGTTATTACCAAACTCCTTTTTTTTTCCCCCCCCCCCGGGCTCGGGTTTTTCCTGACTTTTTGATTGATTTTTCGAGTGTTTTAGCAAAAGTAAATCTGCACCCTTGCCCCCCCCTAGGAGCCCATGACTGCCTATTTAAAGTGCCCCGGAGTAAAAATTTTCCCTAAAGTCGCCTTTTTTCTTGTCTGCCTGAACATGATGCTAAAGCGTCTTTTTCAAAGGAAACATTTGGAGAAGGGATATCGACCCCCTCTTCACCCTTAGGTGCGGGGTTTTTTCTTTGTCCCCAAAAAATGTTCTTAAACCGTGTATTGATATCGTTCTTGAAAAAAATATTCTGTGAAATATCAAAACCCGACCCTTGATTTCTGACCTTTTCCAGGGTGAAAAACGCTACTTGGTTTACCAAGCTTGACCTCAGGGGGGCGTATAACCTTATTCGCATTAAGCACGGGGATGAATGGAAGACGGCGTTTAATACCCCAGAGGGGCATTTTGAGTACCTAGTGATGCCCTTTGGGCTCACTAATGCTCCTTCCGTCTTCCAGTCCTTCATGAATGACATTTTCAGGGATTTTGTGGACAAATTTCTGATTGTTTATTTGGATGATATCTTGATTTTTTCTAATGACTGGGATTCTCATGTGAAACATGTTCGAACTGTATTCCAGATTTTGAGAGAGAATGCTCTGTATGTGAAGGGATCAAAGTGTCTTTTTGGCGTACAGAGGATCTCATTTCTGGGATTCATTTTGTCCCCATCTGTTATTGAAATGGACCCGGTCAAGGTTCAGGCCATCTGTGATTGGGTCCAACCTACTTCATTAAAGGCTCTTCAGAGATTTTTGGGTTTTGCCAATTTTTATCGTAAATTTATTGGTAATTTCTGGTTATTGTTAAACCATTAACTGATTTGACCAGAAAGGGTTCTGATGTGGTGAATTGGCCTCCTGAGGCAGTCTCTGCATTTCAGGAACTTAAGCAGAGATTCACTTCTGCTCCTGTTCTACGGCAGCCTGATGTTTCTCTGCCATTTCAGGTGGAGGTTGATGCCTCTGAAATTGGGGCAGGTGCCGTTTTGTCCCAAAAAGATCCAGAGACTTCTAAAAGTAACCCTTGTGCCTTTTTCTCTCGAAAATTTTCTCCTACTGAACGTAATTATGACGTGGGTAATCGGGAGTTATTGGCCATGAAGTGGGCTTTTGAAGAGTGGAGACATTGGCTGGAGGGAGCCAAACATCAGGTGGGGTCCTTACGGACCATAAGAATCTGGTCTATCTGGAATCTGCCAAGCGACTCAATCCTAGACAGGCCAGGTGGGCCTTGTTTTTCACACGTTTTAATTTTGTGGTTTCCTTTCTTCCTGGCACTAAGAATGTTAAGGCGGATGCCCTCTCGAGGAGTTTCCTTGCGGACTCTCCTGAGTTATCTGATCCTTCTGTTATTTTGAAAGAGGGTGTAGTTCTTTCCGCCATCTCGCCCAATTTGAGACTTGCTCTGGAGGGGTGTCAGGAGGATAGGCCCGAGTGCTGCCCTGTTGGAAAATTGTTTGTCCCGGACCAGTGGAAAAAGAGTGTGATGTCTGAGATTCATTGTTTCGCATTGGCTGGGCATCTCGGAATTTTTGGTACCAGAGACTTGGTTAGTCGGTCCTTTTGGTGGCCTACCTTGTCTCGTGATGTCAGGGAATTTGTGCAGTCCTGCGGGACTTGCTCTCGCTCCAGCCTTGCTCTCGCTCTAGTGGTTTGTTGATGCCATTGCCTGTGCCCAAGAGACCATGGACCCATATCTCTATGGATTTCATTTCCGACCTTCCTGTTTCTCAGAGAATGACCACCATCTGGGTAATTTGTGAAGGTTTTCCAAAATGATACATCTTGTGCCATTACCTAAGTTGCCTTCCTCCTCTGAATTGGTGCCGTTGTTCCTTCAGCATGTGGTTCGTTTACACGGCATTCCTGGGAACATTGTGTCTGACAGAGGAGTCCAGTTTGTTTCCAGATTTTGGAGGACTTTTTGTTCTAAACTGGGTTTTCAATTGTCTTTCTCCTCGGCATTTCATCCTCAGACCAAGGTCAAACTGAGAGAACAAACCAGACATTGGAGACTTATCTAAGATGCTTTGTGTCTGCTGATCAGGATGACTGGGTCTCTTTTTTGCCTTTGGCTGAGTTTGCTCTTAATAATAGGACTAGCTCTGCCACTTTGATGTCTCCGTTTTTCTGTAATTCTGGGTTTCACCCTCGATTTTCTTCAGGACAGACGGAGGCTTCTGTCTGTCCAGGTGTTGACTCTGTTGTGGAGCGTATGCAACAGATTTGGGACCAGGTAGTGGAGAGGTTGTCCCTCTCTCAGGAGAAGGCACAGCGGTTTGCTAACCGCATAGGACTGATGGTCCTCGGTTTAAAGTGGGGGACTTGGTCTGGTTGTCCTCAAAGAATATTCCTATGAGAGTAGCATCTCTTAAATTTAAGCCTAGGTTCATTGGACCTTATAAGATCATGGAGATTATTAATCCTGTTTCTTTTCGTTTGCTTCTTCCAGGGACATTTAAGATCCATAACGTGTTCCACAAGTCCTTGTTGAAGAGGTTTGTTGAGCCAGTGGTTCCTGCTGCTGTGCCTCCTGACCCTGTTTTGGTTGAGGGCAATCTGGAGTATGTGGTTGAGAAAATATTAGATTCTCGTTTTTCTAGACGGAAACTCCAGTATTTGGTTAAATGGAGAGGTTATGGTCAGGAAGACAATTCTTGGGTGTTTGCTTTGGACATCCATGCTAGGAGACTTATCCGTGCGTATCATAGAACTCATCCTGACCGACCTGGTTGCTCAAATGAGGGTTCGGTGACCCCTCCTCAAGGGGGGGGTACTGTTGTGAATGGGTTTGAGATGAGTTCTGAGCAGAGGCTTCCTCTGGTGGTTACAAGCGGTGCTGGTCTGTCCAGTGAAGATTGTGAGGACTGGTAATCAGGTGTTACTGACTGGTCTTATATAAGGGAGTCACCTTCCCATCAGGGTTGCCGGTGATCAATTGTTCTGGTCTGAATCCTTCATTCCTGTTTCCCTTGTAGCCTGCTGTGTCGTGTCTGCATCTCCTGCTAACAGATAAGACATATTCTTCTTTTTGTTTTTGTGCTATATTTTTGCATTTTGTCCTGTACTTCTGTGGGGGCCTTCAGGGTCCCCTCCGGGGGCTTTTGCCCTCTCAGTTTAGTTCAGCCACTGATGTTTGTACTTTTGCTTTTTCCAGTTTTTTCAGTGGCTGCTGTTTTGATTTTGTTACACCAGAGAACTATTTTAGGTGGAAGAGGTCGTGTGATCTCAGTGTTTTTGAAATTAGTAGAGTTGGTGCTTTTCAGGGTTTTCTGGGATTGCAGTAAGTACCCTTCCTATCCTTTTCTATTTAGTTAGTTTGGGCCCCAGCGTTTGCTCTTACTATTTTCTTTCTGTGTCTGTATTTCATCTTGTCTAACCGCCATTACTTGTTTGGGGGCTTTCTATGTTCTTTGGGGTTCTGCTCCGGGGCAGATAGCTTTCCTATTTCTATCTTTAGGTGTAGTTAGTTTCTCAGGCTGTGACGAGGCGTCTAGGACCAACGTAGGAACGCTCCACGGCTGCCTCTAGTTGTGGTGGTTAGTCAGGGTACTGCAATCTCATAGATTCCAACTGCTCTGGTGTATTGCCTTTTTTTTCCTGCACTCCTCAGCTACCGAAACATAACACATAGCTGAACTGGAGCGGGTGCAGAGAAGAGCGACCAAGGTTATTAGAGAACTGGGGGGTCTGCAATACCAAGACAGGTTATTACACTTGGGGTTATTTAGTTTGGAAAAACGAAGGCTTAGGGGTGATCTTATTACAATGTATAAATATATGAGGGGACAGTACAGAGACCTTTCTAATGATCTTTTTACTCTTAGACCTGTGACGGGGACAAGGGGGCATCCTCTACGTCTGGAGGAAAGAAGGTTTAGCCATAATCACAGACGCAGATTCTTTACTGTAAGAGCAGTGAGACTATGGAACTCTCTGCCGTCTAATGTTGTAATGAGTGATTCCTTACTAAAATTTAAGAAGGGACTGGATGCCTTTCTTGAAAAGTATAATATTACAGGCTATATTCACTAGTTTCCTAGATCTGCATTGATCCAGGGAGCTAGTCTGATTGCCGTATGTGGAGTCGGGAAGGAATTTTTTCCCCAATGTGAAGCTTACTGTTTGCCACTTGGTTTTTTTTTGCCTTCCTCTGGATCAACATGTTAGGGCAGGTTAGGATAGGATATGGGTTGAACTAGATGGACTTAAAGTCTTCCTTCAACCTTAATAACTATGTTACTATGATGGGCCCCATGGATGATGCTCCAGTGTGTTATGGGCCAAAAAAATGCTTCATATATAATTGTCCTCATTATTAATGATCCAGTGTATAATGGGCCCCATAAATGCTGCTCCAGTGTCTGCTGTCCCCCATTTACAATTCTCCATTATATGATGGGCCCCATGGATGCTGCTGCAGTGTCTGATCTGCCCCATTGAGAATGCTCCTGTATATAATGGGCCCTATGGATGATGCTCCAGTGTATGATGGGCCAAAATAATGCTCCATATATCATGGGCCCCATTTATAATGATCCAGTGTATAATGGTCCCTGTAAATGCTGCTCCAGTTTCTGTTTTCCTCCTTTTAGAATGCTCCTGTATTATTTGGGCCCCATGGATGATGCTCCAGTGTCTTTTTCGGCCAAAATAATGCTCCATGTATAATGGGCCCCATTATTAATGATCCAGTGTATAATGGGCCCCGTAAATGCTGCTCCAGTGTCTGCTGTCCCCATTTACAATGCTCCAGTATATGATGGGCCCCATAAATGCTGCTCCAGTCTCTGATCTACCCCATTGAGAATGCTCCTGTATATGATGTGCCCCATAGATGTTGCTCCAGTATCTTATGGGCCACAATAATGCTCCATATATCATGGGCCCCATTTATAATAATCCAGTGTGTAATGGTCCCCGTAGATGCTGCTCCAGTGTCTGTTTTCCACCTTTTAGAATGCTCCTATATTATTTGGGCCCCATGGATGCTGCTCCAGTGTGTTATGGGCCGAAATCATGGTCCATATATAATGGGCCCCATTATTAATGATCCAGTGTATAATGGGCCCTGTAAATGCTGCTCCAGTGTCTGCTGTCCCCCATTTCCAATTCTCCAGTATATGATAGGCCCCATAGATACTGCTCCAGTGTCTTATGGTCCCAAATAATGCTCCATATATAATGGGCCCCATTTATAATGATCCAGTGTATAATGGTCCCCGTAAATGCTGCTCCAGGGTCTGTTTTCCCCCTTTTAGAATGCTCCAGTATATGATCGGCACCACTGGTGGAAAAAGTCAGAAAACGGCCCCTAGTGCAAGAACAATACATTGGCCCTTTGCAGCCAAAGATCTCCTAAAAATTCAAAATTGCACCTGCTTTGTAGGTATAAATGGGCCCCCTCACCTCTTGGGCCCCTGTGCAGCTGCACAGGTTGACACCAAAGATATATCCGCCCATGATGGGTCCCATGGATGCTGCTCCAGCGTCTGATCTGCCCTATTTACAATGCTCCAGTATATGATGGGCCCCATGCATGCTGCTCCTGTGTCTGATCTGCCACATTTTTAATGCTCAAGTGTATGCTGAGCCCCATATATAAATCTCCAGTGTATAATGCTCCCCATATATTGCTCCAAACATTAAAAAAAATGTAATACCTCTCCTCGCTGTGCACTGCTGTACTCTGGACTCCTCAGCATCGCCATGTTACAGCTCTCTGTACTTGGGACTGTTTAGGCAATGGGCAGACAGACGTGACATCATCGCGCTCTCTAAGCTGAATGTCACTGTCAGCAAATGCGGAAGACGTTACAGCGGTGGAGCAGGGAGAGGTAAGTATTACAAGTGCTGGTGCCCTGAGCAAGCAGGAGGGCGGACTCGTGGGCAAAGGCCCTGGCACAGGGCCCAACATAGTACGCCGGTGTGTGACAGCGAGTAGGCCCTCCCACCGTCAGAGACAATTTTTTGTACTATGAGGGGCCCTGTGCCAGTGCCGTCGCACACGAGTTGCCCCCCCACCTGCTCAGGAAACCGGCACTTGCCCGTGTGCACCAGGTGCTGATGCCGGCCCTGGGGGGATTTGTAGGTTTTGTAGTATGTCCACGCTTACAAGTGCATGTTCATTAAATGTCTAAGTATGCAAAGTATTCAAATTTTTTAGATTTTTCCCTCGGCTAAAGGTCCTTCCGCACTGTTTACAGAAAACCTTTGCCTCATCAATAGAATTTAGGTCAAAAAAGTGCCACACTGGACTGTTCCTACTATGGTATAAATTTTCGGGGCTTGCACGCTGTGCTAATTTGACCATCTGGACAAGCTGTCCTGCAACTCTTTTTTTTTTTTACACCTTTTTGGACTGCTACGGGCCTCTCTGATAACTGCTGCTGCAATGTCGATGCCTGCTGCGGATCCTTCTCCTTTTCTGAGCTATTGCCAGCTGCACCCTCTTCCCCCACTGGATGCCAATCCGGGTCAAGAACTGGGTCATCCATCACCTCCGGTTCAATTTCATCTGCACCTTCCTCTGTTTCACCGTGTAAGGTGGTAGAGTATGCGGGAAGAGGCATCTGTGTTTCATCAGGGTCACATTCTGGCTCAGTACAATACGAGGGCAATGTAGTGCTGTGGTTAAATGTACCAGCACAATCATCTAGCAGTGGCTGTGCATAAGTGTACTCCATGTCTGATTCATCTTGGACTAGGGAATTCAGGATTTGACTTGATAACCCAGGCATGGTATGTGAAAAGAGCTCCATGGAGTAATCTGCAGTGTGGCCTGCCGCATCCTCCACTTTTGGTGGGGGTGAAGGACACAAGGAAAGGTGTTGTTCCTGACCATAAGCCTGCACTGACAGCTGGAGGCTGTTTTGGCAATGTAATCCAAAGCCTGTTCCTGATGTTCCGGCTTTAAAAGCGGTTTACGTAATCCCAGAAAAGGGAGCCTTCCAGGTCTGGAGCCAGATGATGAGGCAGGCTCAACACCTCCTGCCTTAGGTGCTATTGTGCTTTTGGCACTACCAGCAGATGCACCACCACCATCAGTAGCAGGTGGCCCCCCACGACCACGTCCGTGACCTCTTCCACCATACTTCCTCATGTTTCTGGAAATGTACCCAAAATAACAGCAGATATATGGTACAGTATCAGAAGGTAGAGCTGTATACGGTGAAGGTGAAAAATTTTAATCTCCGTATATATATGTGGAGTAACAGACAGACTCTCACAGGCTCTATATGGATTACACTAGAATATAAAAACCAAAAAAGTGTACAGTATCAGAAGCGTACACAGTGCTGCATTAATTTTAAATCTCCGTATATATTTGATGAGTAAGACACACGGTCACAGCCTCAGTATGGATAACACCAGAATATGAAAAGCAGAAAAAGTGTACTGTATCAGTAGCGTACAGCTGTATACAGTGCTGGGTTAATTTTAAATCTCCGTATATATTTGAGGAGTAACACACACGGTCACAGGCTCAGTAGGGATAACACCAGAATATGAAAAGGAGAAAAAATGTACTGTATCAGTAGCGTACAGCTGTATACAGTGTTGGGGAATTGTAAATCTCTGTATATATTTCAAGAGTAAGACACACGGTCACAGGCCCAGTCTGGATAACATCACAATATGAAAATCAGAAAAAGTGTACTGTATCAGTAGCGTACAGCTGTATACAGTGTTGGGGGAATTTTAAATCTCTATATATTTCAGGAATAATAAACACGGTCACAGGCCCAGTCTGGATAACACCACAAAATGAAAATCAGAAAAAGTGTACTGTATCAGTAGCGTACAGCTGTATACAGTGTTGGGGAAATTGTAAATCTCCGTATATATGTCAGGAGTAAGACACACAGTCACAGGCCCAGTCTGGATAACACCAGAATATGAAAATCAGAAAAAGTGTACCCTATCAGTAGCGTACAGCTGTATACAGTGTTGGGGTGTTGGGGGAATTGTAAATCTCTGTATATATTTCAGGAGTAACACACACGGTCAGAGGCCCAGTCTGGATAACTACAGAATATGAAAATCAGAAAAAGTGTACTGTATCAGTAGCGTACAGCTGTATACAGTGTTGGGGGAATTTTAAATCTCTGTATATATTTCAGGAGTAACACACACGGTCAGAGGCCCAGTCTGGATAACACCAGAATATGAAAATCAGAAAAAGTGTACTCTATCAGCAGCATACAGCTGTATACAGTGTTGGGGGAATTGTAAATCTCCCCATATATTTCAGGAGTAAGACACACGGTCACAGGCCTAGCCTGGATAATAGCAGAATATGAAAATCAAAAAAAGTGTAGTCTATCAGTAGCATACAGCTATATACAGTGTTGGGGAAAATTGAAATCTGCGTATATATTTCTGGAGTTACACACAGAAAGTCAGCATGTATTTATCCATGATACCAGCTGGTCCATGGTAGTGTGAGGAGCGTATAGCTCTATACGGTGTGCGAAAAAATAAACACTTTGTAACCGTGCAGAAAAAAATTCAAGTATTAGTGCTGTGTAGGTGCTGTTTTAAAAAGCAGTCTGCACATCAGGGTACACACAGCAATAGATAGCAGGCAGACTAATAATCAGCTCTGCTGCTGCACACAATAAATTCCTCCCCTCTCACTGGCAGGCAGCCTAAGAACCAGCGCTACTGCACACAAGAAATTCCTCCACTGTCACTGCACACTAAGTGTACAGCTAATCGCTATGAGCACAAGCACAGAATTAGTGTTGTTTGCCTGCCTAACGCTCTCCCTGCTGAGAACCAGCGTCAGCAACCTCTCCCTACACTAAGACCGGCAGAAGTAAAATGGCGGTCAGCGGTGAGGGCTTTTATAGGCACTGTGACGCCACACAAAGCAAGCCAATCACTGCAATGCCCTTCTCTACGATGGTACTGGCCGCTGCCCATGTCATCGCATTGCCCACAGTCTGCGTCCTTGCTTATTGATTGAGAAAATGCCCTGGAAGCATTATGGGAAAACCGACTTTGGCGCTATGGTCGCCGAACACGTGACCGACCTCACGCTATGGTAGGGTTTCACTCAGCGAAACCCGACTTTGGCGAATGTCGTGCTTTTTTTAAATTGACCGACCTGTTTCTCTCAACTCTAATTAATACCCATTTGCTTCATAGTTATCATCTTCTTCAGCTTTAGGAATATAATGTTGTAAAAGTGAAAGCAAGCTGGTGAAGTTATTGGTAAGTTGTTTGTGAAAGTAATTGTAATTTTTACTATTTCTCCATTGCGTTTGCAGCTAACCACCTCATTGACTTTATTTTGTTTCTTTGGCAAGAAAAGAACAGATCCATTAAAACCACGTTCTTTTCCTATTAATTCAACATGCTGGTAAAGTAGAGGTGACATTAGGGATCTAGATAACATCTGGGGACTGTAGTCAATATGGTACTGTGACAAGACCCACTGTGGTCTAGCTATCAATTTGTGTACAGCTGAATAGAGTTGCGAGAAAAAAAAGATTTTGATTCAATGACATGTTGGATGATTTTCTAGTGGAAACACCAATATCATGGAAGTCACGTCTATGACCACCTACTTCTCCAATTGACACATCTTGAAATCCAGATGAAATGTCAAAATCTCTAGCTTCTGTTCTGCAAACTGCTGGGTCTCTTATTTGAAGCCCTCATCCAACAAATTCTGTATCAGTAGGTGATGGATTGTCAGAATCCCTCTCAGGAACAACAGGCTTGGTAGTTGCGAGTCCTGGACCCATTCTCTTCCATGTGCTCTGGCTCTGGCCCTTCCAGTCTTGATTTAATGTAGAAGCTTTCGCCTTCATAATCTGCTTACAGAGTACACCACCACCCAAGCGTTCACCCTCTGCTCCTCAGACTTTCAATCTGCGCAGTAACTGCCTGTAGCCAGAAGATGATGATGTTGGTGGTAGTAGTTGGTCCATTTGAGACCCAGTCATGAAGCAGCCATAATAATTTGAAACAGAAGTATTAATACCAAGATACCACACTGTTCAATATGTGGCCTGTATTTTTATTTTTTTACAGCAAAATAGTGTATAGAACTAGGGTAACACATTGCAGAAAAGGTGAATGTAGGCCTGAAATGCCCAAATTTGTAGCCCACAGATAGATGAGGTGTCTGACAGAGATACCACACTGTTCAATATGTGGCCTGTATTTTGTAATTTTTTATCCCAAAATAGTCTTTAGAACTAGTGTAAGACACAGTAAAAAAAGGTGAATGTAGGTCTGAAATGCAACAATTTGTAGCCCGCATATAGATCAAGCGTCTGACTGAGATACCACACTGTTCAATAAGTGGTTTGTAGTTTTTAATTTTTTACAGCAAAATAGTCTGTAGAACTAGTGTAAGACACAGCAATAAAGGTGAATGCAGGCCTGAAATGCAACAATTTGTAGCCCACAGATAAATTTGCCATCTAACGGAGATAGCACACCGTTCAATATGTGGCCTGTATTTTGTAATTTTTTACCTAAAAATAGTCTATAGAACTAGTGTAATACACAGCAATAAAACGCGAATGTAGGCCTGAAATTCAACAATTTGTAGCCTGCAGAAAAATCTGCCATCTGACGGAGATAGCACACTGTTCAATATGTGGCCTGTTTTTTGTAATTTTTTACCCCAAAATAGTGTATAGAACTAGTAGAAGACACAACAAAAAAAGGTGAATGTAGGCATGAAATGCAGCAATTTGTAGTCTGCAGATAAATTGCCATCTGATGGAGATACCACACTGTTGAATATGTGGTCTGTATTTATTAATTTTTACCCCAAAATAGTCTATAGAACTAGTGGAAGACACAGCAAAAAAGGTGAATGTAGGCCTGAAATGCAACAATTTCTAGCCCTCAGATAAATCTGCCATCTGACGGAGATACCACACTGTTCAATATGTGGCCTGTATTTTTTTATTTTTTCCCCTAAAATAATGTAGGGTAACAGACAGTAAATAATGTAGGGTAACAGACAGCAAATACAGTGGAATGGAGGCCTGAAATGCAACAATTTCTTGGCCGCAGATAAATCTGCCATATGACAGAGATACCACACTGTTCAACATGTGGCCTGTATTTTTTTATTTTTTCCCCTAAAATAATGTATAGAAGTAGGGTAACAGACAGCAAATACAGTGGAATGGAGGCCTGAAATGCAACAATTTCTAGCCCGCAGATAAATCTGCCATCTGACGGAGATACCACACTGTTCAATATGTAGCCTGTATTTTTTATTTTTTTAACTCCAAGATAGTCTATAGAACTAGTGTAAGACATAGCAAAAAAAGGTGAATGTAGGCCTGAAATGCCACAATTTGTAGCCCACAGATAGATTAGGTGTCTGATGGAGATAGCCCACTTTCAAATATCTGCCCTGTATTTTTTTTCGCCAGTAAAATTGTGTCAATAAGTAGGCTATGACACCACAACAAAAAATTCTATGGAGGCCTGAAATGTAAAAATCTGGAGCGCAATGATATGCGATCCGTGTGGCGGACAGAAACCAGTGTTTAAGATCTGCCCTGTAGCTAAATATTTTTTTGGCAGCAAAATGGTGTCAAAAAATTGTATAAGACACTCCAAAAAAATTATATAGTACCACAAAAAAGGGAAAGATTTTTCTGTGTACTCAGATGTCATGCCTGGGAAGGGCAAACCCTTTTAAAATTGCTGGATTTTCACACTGTAATATGAAAAGGATCTGGCTGTAGTCTGCAGTGTCAACAAGCAAATGGAGAATAAAAAGGAGTTCTGCATTGCTTTGGAATAAAATAATCAGAATTAAGATGCAAAAAAAAAATTGCTGCCACTGAACCTAGGGCTGTGTAGATAGTCAATATAGGTTATAGGCAGCAGCAGCAGACAGTAATGAAATGGACCCTCTTGATGTATGCAATGAAGTATGCCACATACAATGCCTGTCTGCTACTGAGATCTATATACCCACATGCAGTACGTGCATGCCTTGCACTGATATGTATATACGCACATACACTCCCTGCCTACCTAGCACCGCAATCTATATACCCCGTAATTAGTCCTTAGAAAGACTGTTGATTTAGCTGGATTTCTGTATTCTTTGATGGTATACCCACACTGCCTTATAAAACCCAAAATCTGACCCTATCTCGGCAGCAGCTCTCCCTACACTCGCTGATTCTGGAGCAGACTGTGACGAGCATGGCAGCGCCAGGTCTCTTATACACCTGATGACGCTGTACTGCAAGCCAATCACTGTAATGCAACAACAAAGATGGCTGCAGCATTACAGTGCGAGGCAGACAATCCCTGCATGTTGATTGGAACATCCCGCCGAGCAATCCCGGAAATGCTCAGTGCTCGCTGAGTACAGCGATGCTCGGGCAAGTAACGAGAATTACCGAACTTGTTCGCTCATCACTAATAACAATGCTTAAGCACTACATAGTGCAACTTTTTTTGGTTATTGTATATGGAGATGGCTGTACCTAGTATGCACCTGTTCACACTAGCTTGGAAATCCTTTGTTATTTGTAAGCACGTTATACTATATGGATAACGAAATGAATCCCAAAAACTTTGTAAACACTTTTTTAGAGTGTTATATACAACCAAAGTTTAGCAGAAAGCATGTAATAGTCTATGGATTACTAACTGAATCCAGAAACATTTTTTAAAGCTTTTTTGGAGTGTTATATACCACCAAAATTTAACCAAAGCATGTAATACTTTATGGATGACTAATTGAATCCCGAAAAAATTTTGAACTTTTTTTTGAATTGTTATATACCACCAAAATTAACAGAAAGCACATAATACTCTATGGATGACTAATTGAATCCAGAAAAAAATTTGATTGCTCTTTTTTGAGCTTTATATACCACGGAAATTTAACATAAAGCATGTAATACTCTATGGATCACTAACTGAATCCATAAAAAATTTGTCAATAACTTGTCAGTCTTCTGTCATTAAAATCTGCAGCATGTCAGTTCTGCATTTTGCTCAAGATTTTACTCATATTAATGAATGAGAATAATACATAAAAAACATATGTTTTTTTATGAGACATTTTCCCTGCCAACACATTATTTGCAGCAGATTTTCAGCAGATTTTTCTGCTGCAAATGCGGTATGTGTGCCCATAACCTTATTCTGGCGAAGGAGATGGACTAAGAAAAATACTATAAATAATGACATTCAAACAAAATTAAAAGTAATTTAATGTAACCTAAAATGCTGGGTTGTTAAATTGCTATATGTAGGTTCAAGACCGGTAACAAATATACGACAACAATGCCAGTATGTTTGTTGGGTGTTGGGTGTAGACAATTAAAACAGGTATTCCAAACATAAAGAGACCTTTGATATAACAGGTGAAAAGTCCACACACTTTTGCAAAATAGGATTTGACCAGAAAATGTAGGTCAAATCATTTCCCACATGCAAGCACATGTAACTGGCCACTGTATTCAGTAGGCCGATGCTTCCAAATCGAATCACAGCTTGTACAAATTCACGTGTAGCCATGGATTTCAGGAAACTTGACTATGATTTGATCCTTTATGGATCAATCCCATCAACTCTGTTAAACAATTTTTTTTAAATCTCATGCCACTAACTACAGGATATGCTGAGTGTAGAAACAAGTTATGGAAAGACAAATCTGTATCTTTCTCATAGCTTTGTTTAGTTTTTCTCAAACTAATGATAACTACCTTTATCTTAATTGACACCTGTTTGGACAGGATACAAAGAGTATAAACAGTTATTAAATGAAAATTTATCATTTACAATTTCATCTGCTTAAATTGTCAAGAAAAAAATGAAATACGGGCCTCGGTGGACCATGAAACAGTATATTAGTTAGTTTTCCAATTACTTTGAAGATAAAGAAATATGTAAAAATAGTTGTTATTTCTAAATTCTTAGTGATAATTTTCTGTAAAACAATTAGAATTAAAGATGAAAGTGTACTCATCAATCACACTGAGATGGCTTTATTATAAACCTATTGTAACTGGTCTACAGAGAATATATTATTAAAATACTGACACTGCACAAATACCTATGGACCTAAATGTATTCCAGAACCAATAAAAAAATGAAAAAAAACATAATTTCTCCTTGTTTAATAAGGAAGAGAAACAAAACTAAAAGCTACTCATATTTTGCATCACCACATTTGAAATTCACCTTTCTATAAAGCTAATAAATTACTTAGCATGCCCAGTGAATGCGGGGTAAAAAAACATTGCCACGATGCCTATTTTTTGGTCATTTCACCTTTGAAAAAATTGAATTTAAAAAATAATTAAAAAGTATATAAATAGTTATACATAATTAGTATTATGTATTTGTCAAGCTGAATCATATGAGTGCCATGGCAGTTAGAAGAATACTAAGTAAAGTCCATCCATCCATTCCAAAGAGATGGATGTCCAGGCAAAATATTGGAATCAAGAAGTCAGCTCATCACAAGGTCTATCAGTTTTGGTGCGACAAACACGAAAGTGGAGGTGGCTTGTATGCTTTTTAATGGTGAAATCATAGACATCAATGCAAACACCATGCAACACACATTAAACAAGTCTGGGATGGTGGCCCGAAAAAAGGTAAAGAAGCCTCGACTTCAAAATGGTTATTAACCCCTTCATGACCCAGCCTATTTTGACATTAAAGACCTTGCCATTTTTTGCAATTCTGACCAGTGTCCATTTATGAGGTAATAACTCAGGAACGCTTCAAAGTATCCTAGCGATTCTGAGATTGTTTTTTCGTGACATATTGGGCTTCATGTTAGTGGTAAATTTAGGTCGATAATTTTTGCGTTTATTTGTGAAAAAAATGGAAATTTGGCGAAAATTCTGAAAATGTTGTAATTTTCAAATTTTTAATTTTTATTCTGTTAAACCAGAGAGTTATGTGGCACAAAATAGTTAATAAATAACATTTCCCACATGTCTACTTTACATCAGCACAATTTTGGGAACAACATTTTTTTTTGTTAGGAAGTTATAAGGGTTAAAAGTTGACCAGCGATTTCTCATTTTTACAGCAAAATTTATAAAACCATTTTTTTTAGGGACCACCTCACATTTGAAGTCACTTTGAGGGGTCTATATGGCAGAAAATACCCAAAAGTGACACCTTTATAAAAACTGCACCCCTCAAGCTACTCAAAACTACATTCAAGAAGATTATTAACCCTTCAGGTGCTTCACAGGAACTAAAGCAACGTGGAAGGAAAAAATGGACATTTTAATTTTTCCAACAAAAATTTTCTTTTAGCATCAATTTTTTCATTTTTACATGGGCATCAGGATAAAATGGACCCTAGAATTGTTGGGCAATTTCTCCTGAGTAAACAGATACCTCATATATGGTCATAAACCACTGTATGGGCGCACGGCAGGGCTCAGAAGGGAAGGAGCGCCATTTGACTTTTTGAATGGAAAATATGCTGGAATATTTAGCGGTTGCCATGTCACATTTGGAGAGTCCCTGTGTGCCTAATCATTGGAGCTCCCCCACAAGTGACCTCATTTTGGAAACTAGACCCCTAAGGAACTTATCTAGATGCATAGTGATCACTTTGAACCCCCAGGTGCTTCACAAATTGATCTGTAAAAAAAAGAAAGTACTTTTTTTTCACAAAAAATTTCTTTTAGCCTCAGTTTTTTCATTTTCACATGGGCAACAGTATAAATTGGATCCTAAAATTTGTTGGGCAATTTCTCCTGAGTACACAGATACCTCATATGTGGTCATAAACCACTGTTTGGGCGCACGGCAGGGCTCAGAAGGGAAGGAGCGCCATTTGACTTTTTGAATGGAAATTATGCTGGAATATTTAGCGGTTGCTATGTCGCATTTGGAGAGTCCCTGTGTGCCTAAACATTAGAGCTCCCCCACAAGTGACCCCATTTTGGAAACTAGACCCCCTAAGGAACTTATCTAGATGCATAGTGAGCACTTTGAACCCCCAGGTGCTTCACAAATTGATCCGTAAAAAAAAGAAAGTACTTTTTCTTTCACAAAAATTTTCTTTTAACCTCAGTTTTTTTCATTTTCACATGGGCAACAGTATAAATTGGATCCTAAAATTTGTTGGGCAATTTCTCCTGAGTACACAGATACCTCATATGTGGTCATAAACCACCGTTTGGGTGCACGGCAGGGCTCAGAAGGGAAGGAGCGCCATTTGACTTTTGAATGGAAAATATGCTGGAATATTTAGCGGTTGCCATGTCGCATTTGGAGAGTTCCTGTGTGCCTAAACATTGGAACTCCCCCGCAAGTGACCCCATTTTGGAAACTAGACGCCCTAAGGAACTTATCTAGATGCATAGTGAGCACTTTGAACCCCCAGGTGCTTCACAGAAGTTTATAACGCAGAGCTGTGAAAATAAAAAATCATCTTTTTTTCTCAAAAAATGATTTTTTAGCCCACTATTTTTATTTTCACAATGGTTACAGGAGAAATTGGACCCCAAAAGTTGTTGTCCAGTTTCTCCTGAGTACGCTAGTACCCCATATGTGGGGGGGAACCACTGTTTGGGCACACGTCAGGGCTCGGAAGGGATGTAGTGACGCTTTGAAATGCCGACTTGATGGAATGGTCTGCGGGCATCTTGTTACGTTTGCAGAGCCCCTGATGTGCCTAAACAGTAGAAACTCCCCACAAGTGACCCCATTTTGGAAACTAGACCCCGCAAAGAAATTATCTAGATGTGTGATAAGCACTTTGAATCTCCAAGTCCTTCACAGAAGTTTATAACGCAGAGCCGTGAAAATATAAAATAATTTTTTTTCCACAAAAATAATTTTTAGTCCCCAATTTTTTTTCCCAATGTTAACAGGAGAAATTAGAACCCCCAAAGTTGTTGTGCAATTTTTCCCGAGTACGCTGATACCTCATATGTGGGGATAAACCACTGTTTGGGCATACGTCGGGGCTTGGAATAAAGGGAGCACTGTTTGACTTTTTGAACGCAAAATTTGCAGGAATCAATGGTGGCGCCATGTCGCGTATGGAGACCCCCTGATGTGCCTAAATAGTGGAAACCCCTCAATTCTAACTCCAACCCTAACCCCAACACACCCCTAACCCCAACCCTAACCCCTACACACACCTAACCCTAATACAAACCCTAATCATAACCCTAACCTCAACACACCCCTAAACCTAATCCCAACTCTAACCATAAACCTAACTACAAGCCTAACCCTAATTCCAACCCTAACCCTAATTCCAACCCTAACCCTAATTCCAACCCTAACCCAAATTCCAACCCTAACCGTAATTCTAACCTTAACCCTAATGCTAACCCTTACCCTAGTTCTAACCCTAAGGCTGGGTTCATATTGCGTTTTACCAGCCCGTTCAACACGTAGCGTTGACCGGCTGGTAACGGTATAGCATAACGCGATCGCGTTATGCTATACCCGCTAGCGCAGATGAATCAGCAGATAATCAGCCGCGGATCCGCAGCAAAATCAGTCGCAGAACAGCAGCGAAATCAGCCGCGGATCGCAGCGATAGCCGCCGCGGATCAGCAGCAAAATCAGCACGCGGATGCGCAGCGATATCCGCGCGGATCAGCAGCAAAATCAGCCGTGATCAGCAGCGAAATCAGCCGCGGATCAGCAGCGAAATCAGCTGCGGAATCCACAGCGAATCCGCAGCGAAATCCGCAGCGAATCAGCAGCGAAATCCGCCGCGGATCAGCAGCGAAATCCGCGCGGATCCGCAGCGAAATCGGCGCGGATCCGCAGCGAAATCAGCCGCGGATCAGCAGCGAAATCAGCCGGGATCAGCAGCGAAATCCACGCGGATCAGCAGCAAAATCAGCCGCGGATGCGCAGCGATATCCGCCGCGGATCAGCAGCGAAATCAGCCGCGGATCAGCAGCGAAATCAGCCGCGGATCAGCAGCGAAATCCGCTGCGGATCCGCAGCGAATCAGCAGCAAAATCAGTCGTGGATCAGCAGAGAAATCCGCAGCGGATCAGCAGCGAAATACGCCACAGATCCGCAGCGAAATCCGCCGAGGATCAGCAGCGAAATCCGCCACGGATCAGCAGCGAAATCCGCCGCGGATCAGCAGCGAAATCCGCCGCGGATCCGCAGCGAAATCAGCCTCGGATCAGCAGCGAAATCCGCCGCGGATCCGCAGCGAAATCAGCCGCGGATCCGCAGCGAAATCCGCCGCGGATGCGCAGCGATATCCGCCGCGGATCAGCAGCGAAATCCGCCGCGGATCCGCAGCGAAATCCGCCGCGGATCAGCAGTGAAATCCGCCGTGGATCAGCAGCGAAATCCGCCGCGGATCAGCAGCGATATCCGCCGTGGATCCGCAGCAAAATCAGCTGCGGATCAGCAGCAAAATCCGCTAGGAAAAAAAAAAATTCTTTATTTTATTATTTGTCCCTACCTATGACAGGGGGGGTCCATTTACTTTTTTTTATTTTGATCACTGTGACAGTTTATCACAGTGATCAAAATACATTTTTGTACAATGGAGGGCGCACTGCGCATGCGCCGGCCGGTGGGCGCACTGCGCATGCGCCCGCCATTTTCCAAGATGGCGGCGCCCATGAAGAATCCCGGGCAGCCGCCGGGACGGATCCAGGGACATCGGTGGACCGGGAGAGGTGAGTAGGGGACGTCGGAAGGTGAGGGGGGGGATTGGAAGGTGAGGGGGTGTGATCGCAGGAGCAGGGGAGCAGACAGTGACGGCGGTGACCGATCGCTGCCATCTTTCGATGGCGGCGGCCGATCACCGCCGTGACATGGTGTGGGGGGGGTCTGATCGCGTTCTCCAGCCATGGCCGATGCTATTGCAGCATCGGCCATGGCTGGATTGTAATATTTCACCAGTTTCATTGGTGAAATATTACAAATCGCTCTGATTGACTGTTTCACTTTTAACAGCCAATCAGAGCGATCGTGGCCACGTGGGGGTTAAGCCAACCCCCCTGTGGTGATGCAGTAAGGGTCCTGTTACTGCGGGTCGGGTGACCTTTCAATGACCCCGGTCCCCCGACCCGCAGGAAACATGATTTATAGCATGACGCCTACGTTGGCGTCATGGGTCGGGATGGCACAGGTTTTCATGACGCCAACGTAGGCATCATGGGTCGGGAAGGGGTTAAAAGTCTTGACTTGAGTTTGCAAACAAGTAAGAAAAGTAGACATTAAAAGATTGGAAATGGGTGATTTGGACCATGAGACGAAAGTTAATAGACTAAGCTCTGAAGGGTGCAAATGGTTCTGGATATAAAAAGGGAGAAAGGGGCTAACAAATTGAAGGAACTGTCATGTTCGTTGGAGGAAGTCTGTATGGTGAATCCAAAGAATACTTGACTAGGATTGATGGTCTCAATGCTGAGCTATATGTGAGTTTCCTATAAGACCATTTACTTCGTACACTTGAGTAATATGGGTGTAAAATGGACGACATAGTGTTCCAGCAAGAGAACAACATGAAGCATATGTCAAGATTGGCAAAGAAAAGGTTCAATGATAATGAAGTAGCGGTGCTGGATTGGCCCTCACAGTCCCCAGACCTCAACCCAATCGAACATTTGTGGGTAGAGTTGAAGAAAAGATTGTATACATAGTGAGTCTAGTGTAGAGTTGAGCATTCCGATACCGCAAGTATCGGGTATCGGCGATATTCGCTGTATCGGAATTCCGATACTTAGTTCCGATATTTTTCATATATCGTATACCGGAATCAGAAGTTCCCATAATTCTTTGAGAGGCAATGTGATTTTAGTCAGCCAATGAGGAATCCTAAGAAGTGTGGGCACATCCTGTAATGCTGCGGTCATGTTAACTAATGGCATGGCTGTGATTGGATGCTGAAATGATGTCAGAATGCACTATAAAAGGCGCCGCCGCCATTTTAGCGTCACTGTGCTGTGAATTCAGTTAGGGACAGAACGCTGCTCTGCTGACTCTGAGGGACAGTTAGAGATTGCGATTTTGTGTACTGTGCTTAAGGCAGGCTAGTTTACCAACCGCTGTGTAAAGCTTCCTTTTGCCTTGCAGTGTTGTTTTAACAGCTCTGTGCAAGGTGTGTGTGTGAGAGTGCAGGTGACACTGCAGTTTGCTCTGCATCCAACACTGTTTGTAGGCATCTGCACGTGTCACTCACAGACTCTTTTTTTTTTCTTTAGTGTAATTCTTGCTGCTCCATTCAATTGAAATTATAGTGTGACGCGCTTCCATCCGTATACAATACATTGGTTGCAAACACTATAGAAGTACAGAAAGGAGCCTTTCAGAGATAGTGAACAGTTGTGTGCAGTGTTCACTCTAGTCTGTGAGGTTTTTTTTTTTTTTTGAGTGCAGATCACGCTCCAGTTAGTTCTTGAACCACTGCTGATTGTACTCTGCTGAGCGTGTCTCACTGCCTCATCCTTGACATTTTTCTCTAATTGGTGCTGCTCCATTCTATTTAAAAAAAATCAAATCTATTAGTGTGACGTGCTTCCATCCGTATCCAATACATTGGTTGCAAACACTATAGAAGTACACAAAGGAGCCTTTCAGAGATAGTGAACAGTTGTGTGCAGTGTTCACTCTAGTCTGTGAGGTTTTTTTTTTTGAGTGCAGATCACGCTCCAGTTAGTTCTTGAACCACTGCTGCTTGTACTCTGCTGAGCGTGTCTCACTGCCTCATCCTTGACATTTTTCTCTAATTGGTGCTGCTCCATTCTATTTAAAAAAAAATCAAATCTATTAGTGTGACATGCTCCATCCGTATCCAATACATTGGTTGCAAACACTATAGAAGTACAGAAAGGAGCCTTTCAGAGATAGTGAACAGTTGTGTGCAGTGTTCACTCTAGTCTGTGAGGTTTTTTTTTTTTGAGTGCAGATCACGCTCCAGTTAGTTCTTGAACCACTGCTGCTTGTACTCTGCTGAGCGTGTCTCACTGCCTCTGTAATGTATGTAGTACAGTTCATATAGCGTCTTGTGCTTGGGTGCGATGAAAACACAGGAGTCACAGGTTTGATATAGAAAAGTCCTGTATTACTTCATACAAGTTGGCAGAAATAGTCACACAGTTTGCAGACACAGAAACAGGAGACACAGCAGGCCAGAGTAATCCAAGCTCAGCAATCACTCTCCAATACAGATTCAGGATCTTCTTCTCTGTTACCGTAAGTCCATGCAAACGTGGGTCTTTCAAAGAGCAGGGTTCAGAGTCCACAAGTGCTTCAGAGTTCCTCAGTAGGAATAGCTGGAGTACAAGGTCCAAGGCTTACAGGAGTCAAGTCACAGGTTCACTGCAGGCTAGATTCTGAAGCACTGATTGCTCAGCTGTGGCTGCTTAAGAAGCAAAGGAGAGAATCAGGGCGGGAACATGCAAGCTGGAAACTCCATTTTGACTGAGGGCAAGATAGCTGCAGCAAGACAGAAAGTAAAATGGCTGACGAACAAACTGAGTTTCAGGAATATATACATAGAACCTTACATTACTCCCCCCTTAAGGACAACCTCCGGATGACCTCAGACCAGGCTTGTGTGGGTACCTCTGATGAAACTGACGGAGCAAGCGAGGAGCATTAACGTTATTGACCGGTTCCCATGAGTTGTCCTCCACTGGGTAGCCCTGCCATTTAATCAGATATTGTAACTGATTTCTATACAACCTGGAATCTAAAATCCTTTCCACCACAAATTCTTCCTGACCATCGACTAGCACTGGGTCAGGGCAAGGAGAGGAACGTCCAGGAAACGTATTGGGTGTCGCAGCCTTTAGTAGGGATACATGAAAGACAGGGTGGATTCTCATAGTTCTGGGCAGTTGAAGACGACAAGCAACGGCACTTATAATTTTACTGATTTTATAGGGTCCAATGTACTTATGTCCCAACTTAGACGATGGAATCCTTAACTTAAGATTTCTGGTTGACAGCCAGACCAAGTCTCCTACCTTGAAAGCTGGTGCAGGTTTACGAAATTTATCTGCTGCTTTCTTGTACCTTTCTTGAGCCGATTCCAGATTTTCCTTTAGAAGATCCATATTCTTCTGTAAAGACGTGATTCTTTCAGCCACTGCTGGTAAAGGCGTTTCTATGGGAAATCGTGGTAGAATGTTAGGATGATAACCTAGATTAGAGTAAAAAGGAGACTGTTTAGTGGAGGCACTCTGAGAGTTGTTATACGAGAACTCAGCTAATGGAAGTAGATCCACCCAATCATCCTGTAGGTGGCAGATAAAGCAGCGGAGATACTGCTCCAGGGTTTGATTGGTTCGTTCGGTCTGTCCATTAGTCTGGGGATGAAAAGCAGAAGAAAGGTTTACTTTAATGTCCAATGCTGCACAGAAATTTTGCCAAAACCTAGAAGTGAATTGCACCCCTCGATCCGAAATAACCTCATCCGGTACTCCATGTAAGCGAAACACATCTTTAATCATCAAATCTGATGTCTGTTTTGCAGTGGGTAAGCCGACACAAGGGATAAAATGAGCTGCCTTTGTTAGATGGTCAACCACCACTAGAATGGTGTTCTTCCCCTGAGAGGTTGGTAACTCCACAATGAAGCGCTGTACCTCCTTCACATTTCTAGGACTTGGCCAATCCTTGATGGCTTGGGTTTTGCTTCCATCCATACTAATTCCTTGTGTAGACAGTACATACCCCAGAAATTGAATTTCGGTCCTATGGAATTCACACTTTTCAAGTTTGATGTAAAGATGATTTTGTCTTAGACGTTCCAAGACCATTCTCACATGTCCATGATGTTCCTCTGTGGAGTTAGAAAAAATTAGAATATCATCCAAATAAATTACCACGAATGTATCTAGGAGATCCCTGAAGATGTCATTCACCAAGTGTTGGAAAGTGGCTGGGGCGGTACTCAGACCAAAAGGCATAACTAGATATTCAAAGTGTCCATAGCGTGACCTGAATGCAGTCTTCCATTACATCCCCAGGTCTAATACGGACTAAGTTATAGGCCCCACGAAGATCTAGTTTAGAAAAAATTTTGGCATGTCGCACTCTCTCCAATAACTCAGGGATTAAAGGCAATGGATAACGGTTTCTAATAGTAACCTTATTGAGTTCCCTATAGTCTACGCATGGTCTCAGAGATCCATCTTTCTTCTTTACAAAGAAGATGGGTGCACCTGCAGGAGATGAAAAGGGGCGTATGAAGCCCTTGGCTAGATTTTCATCTATGTAATCCTTTAAAGCCTTTAGCTCGGGCCCCGCCAGGGGGTAGATCTTACCAAAAGGTATCTCTGCTCCAGGCAATAATTCAATTGGACAATCATATGGACGGTGAGGAGGAAGCTGGTCAGCGTTCTTCTTGTCACATAAATCCACATAGTCCTGGTATACAGCTGGTAGTTCAGGGACTGACATGATTCCTTTAGGAACAGAGCAAGCTGAAACTTTTGGACTCATCTGTTTCTCTGGAAAGTGTAATTCCTTGGTCTCCCAGTTAATGGTAGGATTCTGAGCCTGCAGCCATGGTAGCCCTAGAATAATGGGAAAGTGGGGAGAAGAGATAAGCATAAAGGACAGTTTCTCTTGATGATCTTTACCCATAAGAACCCTCAAAGGCTCTGTTTCCTGATCCACTGGTCCAGAGGTCAGCAGGGAGCCATCCACAGTTTCCATCTGTACTGGAGTAGCCTTCTTCACTGAACGTATTCCCTGTTTCAGAGCAAAGGAGACATCCATAAAATTTCCACTTGCCCCTGAGTCGATCATAGCAGAGCTAGACACCCAAGCTGAGTCAACCCAGAGTTTGATGGAAAGAAAGCAATGAGAATTGTTTTTCTTACAACTCAGCTGGGACACCGCTGAGGAAACTTGAAAAATGGCAGCGTTTACACAGTCAACGTCCTCAGAGGTAACGGAGTTTAAGTCCGAGAAATCAAGATCTGTTGCTGCAGATCTCTCTGGAGCCTGAGGCTCGGACCTGACAGATCCCCTCTCGCAACACTCACAATGAATGAGTGCTGCAGTAGTCTTACGAGAACGGCTGGGGCAGTTTATAATGAAGTGCCCTGACTTACCACAATAGAAACATAGATTCTCCTTAAAACGATGTTCCTTGCGTGCATCACTAACCCGTCGTTGTAAAGAGTCTACCTGCATGGGTTCAGGTTCAGGTTCCCGTGTAATCCTACTCAAAGGTTCCTTAGCTGGAGAGGAAGGTAGGAAAAGGTTAGTACGATTGCTTTCGAACCATCTCTCTTGCCTGCGTTCAGTCAGACGAGTATCAATACGGATGCAGTAGTTAATAAAGTCACCTAACGCAGTGGGAGGGTCGGCACGAGCAAGTTCATCCTTAATCAGTGGAGATAACCCCTTTCGAAAAATAGATTTTTTGGCGGAACTGTCCCAGGTGGTATCAAGGGCCCATCTCCTAAAATCCAAGGCATATTCAGCTACCGAGTGCTTACCTTGGCGCAAAGCTAACATGGCTGCTTCAGCTGTTGCACCTCGATTGGGGTCATCAAACACCTGCCCCATGGCTGAAATAAAATCATCAAGGTGATTCAAACAATCATCCTCAGTCTCAATCAGAGGGTTTGCCCACATTAAAGCCTTGTTGGTAAGCAACATAATTATAGTAAGCACCTTAGATCGTTCAGTGGGAAATTGTGAAGCATGTGCAGAAAAAAAAAGATTGCATTGATTAATAAATCCCCTGAATTTCTCACGTTCACCGCCAAAACGAAAAGGGGGCAACTTGGGAATCCCAGCACTCGGGGCTACGGCAGGAGCCTGGACTCGCCCATCTAGAACCTCAATCCTGGCTCGCAAATCCTGGGTAGTCTGTCCAACCACTTGCAAATTGTGATTATTGAGGTCCTGTAGATTTGTAAAACGGGTCTTTATATTCTGCAAATCTGCAAGGATATTATCAGTCACTCCGCAAAGTTCCTTTATGCGGGCCTCCATTTTCCAGATCTTTTAAGACAGGATTACTGGAAGAAGAGGAGAGAAAAAAAAAACAATAGTGTTCACCTGTGGCAACACTGCAGAGAGAAAAAAAAATTAAGGGAACTGCTCACCTGGAATGGTTGTGAGGAGTCACAACCACTATCATCACAGAAAGTTTCAACCAGACATCTGATATCCAGAGTTACAGCAGACAAAAAAGAGAAAAGAAAGGAAAAAAAAAAAACAATAGTGTTTACCTGTGGTAACACTGCAAAAAGAAAAAACTTAAGGGAATTGCTCACCTGGAATGGTTGTGAGAAGTCACAACCACTGTCATCACAGAAAGTACAACCGGACGTCTAATATCCACAGTACAGCAGACACAGCCTTCCAGACCCAGCAGACACTAACGTTTTGGCTTCAGAATCTTGTAATGTATGTAGTACAGTTCATATAGCGTCTTGTGCTTGGGTGCGATGAAAACACAGGAGTCACAGGTTTGATATAGAAAAGTCCTGTATTACTTCATACAAGTTGGCAGAAATAGTCACACAGTTTGCAGACACAGAAACAGGAGACACAGCAGGCCAGAGTAATCCAAGCTCAGCAATCACTCTCCAATACAGATTCAGGATCTTCTTCTCTGTTACCGTAAGTCCATGCAAAAGTGGGTCTTTCAAAGAGCAGGGTTCAGAGTCCACAAGTGCTTCAGAGTTCCTCAGTAGGAATAGCTGGAGTACAAGGTCCAAGGCTTACAGGAGTCAAGTCACAGGTTCACTGCAGGCTAGATTCTGAAGCACTGATTGCTCAGCTGTGGCTGCTTAAGAAGCAAAGGAGAGAATCAGGGCGGGAACATGCAAGCTGGAAACTCCATTTTGACTGAGGGCAAGATAGCTGCAGCAAGACAGAAAGTAAAATGGCTGACGAACAAACTGAGTTTCAGGAATATATACATAGAACCTTACAGCCTCATCCTTGACATTTTTCTCTAATTGGTGCTGCTCCATTCTATTTAAAAAAAATCAAATCTATTAGTGTGACGTGCTTCCATCCGTATCCAATACATTGGTTGCAAACAATATAGAAGTACACAAACGGGCCTTTCACAGCTACTGAACAGTTGTGTGCAGTGTTTACTGTAGTCAGAGGTTTTCATTTTTGGAGTGCAGATCCCACTCCAGTTAGTTCTTCAACCACTGCTGCTTGTACTCTGCTGAGCGTGTCTCACTGCCTCATCCTTGACCTTTTTCTCTAATTGTTGCTGCTACATTCTATTTCAAATAATTCAAATCTATTAGTGTGACGTGCTTCCATCCGTATCCAATACATTGGTTGCAAACAATATAGAAGTACACAAACGGGCCTTTCACAGCTACTGAACAGTTGTGTGCAGTGTTTACTGTAGTCAGAGGTTTTCATTTTTGGAGTGCAGATCCCGCTCCAGTTAGTTCTTCAACCACTGCTGCTTGTACTCTGCTGAGCGTGTCTCACTGCCTCATCCTTGACATTTTTCTCTAATTGGTGCTGCTCCATTCTATTTAAAAAAAAAATCAAATCTATTAGTGTGACGTGCTTCCATCCGTATCCAATACATTGGTTGCAAACACTATAGAAGTACACAAACGGCCTTTCACAGCTACTGAACAGTTGTGTGCAGTGTTTACTGTAGTCAGAGGTTTTCATTTTTGGAGTGCAGATCCCGCTCCAGTTAGTTCTTCAACCACTGCTGCTTGTACTCTGCTGAGCGTGTCTCACTGCCTCATCCTTGACATTTTTCTCTAATTGGTGCTGCTCCATTCTATTTCAAATAACTCAAATCTATTAGTGTGATGCGCTTCCATCCGTATATAATACATTGGTTGCAAACAGCCTTTTTGTTAAGGTACAGTATTATATCGACATTGTACAGGTGTCGCTATTCAGTCTGATAACTAGATATCATTCACCTTTTCTATCAGTTGTCGTTGTTTCAGCAAAACTTGCAGGTATATATTTAGCTATTGTGACTATGCACTATTGACTTTAACAAGGTAATGCATGAGTTTTGTTACCGATTCTCATTTTTACATGATGGACCTTTATGATATGTGTTGTTAAATTTGTAATTAAATATGTATTTTTTGAAATGACACAAATGTAAGTAATGTTGAAGAGGACTAGTCCTACATCCATTGTTTGCACAATATTACAGGTGTACATCACGTCCCTTAATCAACAATGGATTCTTAAACTTACTTGTATGCTTTTATTTAAAAGCCAAGAACACTGAAGGCTAACCTTCGCACTGCAGCTGTTGTCAAAGTTCAACCCACATTATGCACTTCCAACATTGCAGCATTTGAGGCATGATGTGAGTTGGATTTGTCTAAGTTATGGAGTGAAAAGGTTCACCATCAGTACCCTATAGCATAAGTAGGCTTTTGTGTTAGCATTTGTGTTCGACATGTGGATATCTGCAGTAATATGTCACAACTATTTTGTTACAGATTTGTGACAAAGACTAATAATTTTATGGTTTTAAAGGTGACGTTTCACTTGTTTACAGCTTAGAAATAAGGGTGTAGCCTCTTATCTATGTGTAGCAGTAGCCACTTTAACATGTCATATTTTTTTCAACATGTGTAGCTACCTAGCAGTAATTTTTGCCAGACACACAGCAGGGGAACAGCAGGCGTTACTGAACCCCACAAACACATCAGCGATTGTTTTGATCTGTGCATCCAACACTTCTGAGCAGCAACTGCCAGTGTTGTAGCCCAGGCAGTAGAGTTCAGGTGGTAGAAAGATGAACATAACAGGAGACATGGATAACGTTGCCAACCAGTTATTTAATCTGAAACGGACAGGCAAATTCATGTGAGATCCATGCCTTGTTCATTTTCAGAAAAGTAAGCCGGTCTACATTATCGGAGTATAGTCGCATGCTACGGTCTGTTAGTACACCACCTGCAGCACTAAAGAAGCGCTCCGATAATACACTGGCAGCAGGGCAAGCCAGCACCTCCAATGCATACTGGCTAAGCTCTGGCCATGTATCCAGCTTAGAGACCCAAAACTTGAATGGGGAAGAGCCATCTGGGAGTACACTGAGAGGCCAAGACATGTAGTCTGTCACCATCTTACGGAAACTTTGCCTACTGCTGACTGGAGCCGTCTCGGATGGTGTAGACATTGGTGGCGCTGCCACAAAACTTCGCCACATTTGGAACATACTGGTCTTGCTGTTGTGAATGTGCTAGAAATGAATTCTGAGCAGAAGCTCCCTCTGGTGGTTACAAACAGTACTGAACTATCCAATGAAGATTGTGAAGATTGGAGATCAGGTGTTACTGACTGGTGTTCTATAAGGGAGGTTCCCTCCCATCAGGGTTGACGGTGATCAATTGTTCTGGTCTCATCTTTGATTCCTGTACACTTTGTAGCTTGCTGTTTCGTGCCTGCATCTAACAGATAAGACATTTTCTTCTTTATTTTTTTTTGTTTTTTTTTGGCATTTTGTCCTGCACTTCTGTGGGGGTCTGCCGGGTCCCCTTGGGGGGCTTGTGCTCCTCTCAGTTTAGTTCAGCCACTGTTGTTTGTTCATTTTCCTTTTCCACTTTTTTCTGTGGCTGCTGTTTAGTTTTTGTTACACCAGAGAACTAATTTAGGTGCTAGAGGTCGTGTCACCTCAGGTGTTTTTGTAATTAGTAGAGTTGGTACTTTTCAGGGTTTTTTGTGATTGCATAAAGTGCCCTTACTATCCTTTTCTATTTATGAAGTTTGAGCCCCAACGTTCGCTCATACTATTTTCTGTCTGTGTCAGTATTTCTTCTTGTCTAACCGCCATTACATGTTTGGGGGCTTTCTATGTTCTTTGTGGATCTGCTCCGGGGCAGATAGCTTTCCTCTTTCTATCTTTAGGTGTAGTTAGCTTCTCAGGCTGTGACGAGGCGTCTAGGACCAACGTAGGTACGCTCCACGGCTGCCTTTAGTTGTGGTGGTTAGTGAGGGTACTGTAATCCCATAGATTCCAACCTCTCTGGTGTATTGCCTTTTTTGCCTGCTCTCCTCAGCTACCAAATCATAACATCTTGCCCTGTGCAGAGGCGCTGCTTGTGCTCCCTCTTGTTGCGGAGCTGTCTCCACTGCCTCGACGCACAGAGCTGCTTTGTAAAGCAGTAGTAGCAGCAGTGCTCTCGGTTGGAATGGAGAACATTATGGATTGCACCAATGTGTCTTGGTACTCCCGCATTTTACGCTCCCGTTTCAACGGTGTGATGAGGCTTTGTAAGTTGTCCCGGTAGCGAGGGTCTAGGAGGGTGGACACCCAATAATCAGACGTGGTGAGAATGTGGGCGATGTGGCGGTCGTTTCTCAGGCACTGCAGCATGAAATCAACCATGTGCTGCAGACTCCCAACTGGCCAAGAAACGCTGTCCCCTGCAAGAGGCGTCATCTCTGCCTGCTCTGCATCACCCCACCCTCGCTAAACATACTGACTAGAGCGTTGTGTACCTCCCTCTGGAGCGATGTCTTCCTCCTCCATTGACTCCTCCTCATCCTCCTCACAAAGTGAGCCCTGCCCAGCCCTTTTGGAGGAACCACGTTGCGCTGACTGTCCAGAAGGTGACGGAATTTGTGACTCCTCATCCTCCACCTCTTCCAAAACCTCATCCCTTTGTGCTTGCATTGTTTTTTGAAGCAGGCAGATAAGGGGGACAGTCAGGCTGACTAGTGCATCATCTGCACTCGCCATCCGCGTTGACTCATCAAACGCACGCAAAACGTGGCAGATGTCCTTCATAGAGTCCTTCGCCAGTCCTTACACTGGCTGCCCATTCATTATAGTATCCAATTCAAAGTACTGGTTGTCACCCACAAAGCTCTCCACAGTGCAGCACCCCCCTACATCTCCTCCCTCATTTCTATCTATCGGCCTAACCGACTGCTGCGCTCTGCAAACGACCTTCGACTAACCTCTGCACTAATCCGTACCTCCCACTCCCGACTACAAGACTTCTCCCGTGCTGCGCAAATCCTCTGGAATGCTGTACCCCAAGAAATTAGGACTATCCGCAATTAGCATGGTTTCAGGCGCTCCCTCAAAACACATTTGTTCAGAGCGACCTATCACATTCACTAATCAAAGTCATTCTATGTGTAAGTCTGTGTGTGTAGCCCATTCACTATCTCCATCCATCCATCACTCCCTCAAAATGGCTGGACCATCATTGTAAATACACCATTGTATATAAACACCTATACTTTGTATCTCCCCCACCTCATTGTAGATTGTAAGCTGTCACGAGCAGGGGCGACTTATTTTGCTTAAATTATTGTATTGTTAACGTTGTTACTTATGACTTGTGTTCTGAAACTGCTAAACTGTAAAGCGCTGCGTAATATGATGGCGCTATATAAATTAATATTATTATTATTAGTAGTAGTAGTATTCCTCTGAGCTGCTCCCAACACCTTCCTGTTCCTCACGCCATGTTGGGTCTTGGACCTCATCATCTCCATTACCCTCTTCCAACACCTGCTGCTGTTGGGTGGTCTGGCCAGCACCATGCTCAACAGAAACTGGCACCTGAGTCTCATCATCATCAGATGCGTTCTGCGGTGTGCTGACCATTGGCACTGTCTCACCCGCCTCTTCAGATTCAGAGAGACACAGCTGTTGCGCATCACTGCATACTCCCTCTTCTTCACATTCCAGAATGCTGCTTGGCTGGGCACCTGTTTGCAAGCCAACAGATTCTGAGAACAGAAGCAGACACTCAGCTGGTTCCTGTACAGAACTCTGTCACTGCCTGGGCAATTTGGCAGGCGGTGAAGAGACAGATGGTTGCTCAACAGTGCTGTGGTCCTGAGAGGAGGTGGAAGCAATTGAAGTCGATGCATTGGCTGACATCCAACCAACAACGGCTTCAATTTGTTCTTCCCGCAGCAGGGGGGTACGCCGACCTCCTACAAAAGTGCGCATAAAGGAACGTTCACGGGGAAAACTGGTGGATGCTGTGTCACTGGGGGCGGCAGCAGCCACAGAATCCCCACGTCCTCTCCCTGCTGAAACTCCACGGCCACGACCACGTGCCTTACTCCCTGCCTTCTTCATCTTGGTAGATTGATAAAGAAAGTCTGAAAAGTTAAAAGGCCTAAGTGTGGTTATTCCGCAAAGACTGCAGTGAACACTGCACACAACTGTTCACTACCCAACGCATCACAGCAGGAAGGCAGTCTGTGCGTCCAAACAAAGGCACAAGCATACATGCACGTACCCTGTTTATAAAGCTATATAAAAAAAATTATGTAGTAGTGACGCACACTTTATTGAGGTACAGTATTACATGGCCATTCACCATCTGTGGCTATGCAGTCTCATCTATATATACCTTATCTATCCGTTGTCATGCTTGCAAGTCCACAGTCAGGCATAAATAGCAATTTGCACTATGCACTTTTTAAAGGTTATGTTTGTTAATAAAAATGATTATTGGCACATATTATGAGTATTACATGATGGAAATTGTATAATTTTTATAAACTGTTTAGTGACATTATTCAGCAAATGTAACATTTTATTAATGTCACAGATAACTTGTAATGCTGATGATGTTTTGAAGTCAGACATTCATTGTCTATACAATAAAAATGGTGTACATACTGTTACTTATCCATCATTAATGGATTCAGATATGTACTTGTATGCTTTTATGTACAACCGTATAGCAGATTCCTTAACTAATTTATTTTGTGGTTTGCATTGCTGTTAAACATGTTAATGAATGACTTTATGTTTGTCAATTCTTTATTTATCTCAATATTTTTTTAACTGAAATCATCATCTTATGCTAGTAAAGCTTATCTTTCTCTTGTTTGGAGTATAGACATTTAAAATTGACACATAACAAGGAAAATACTTGATCTACTATTTAAACATCCTCCTTGACCCTGGGCTCCAACACCGCCAGTTGTTGCCTAGAAGTGCTGTTAGCACAGTCAACACTTGCTCCTGTGTTACTGGGGTTCAGTAACACCAGCTGTTCCCCTGCTGTGTGTACGTCAAAAAGTCCTGCTGCTTCCACCCTGTCCTCTCATCCCTGGGCTCCATCACCGCCAGTTGTTGCCTGGAAGTGCTGTTAGCACAGTCAACACTTGCTCCTGTGTTACTGGGGTTCAGTAATGTCAGCTGTTCCTCTGCTGTGAGTACGGCAAAAAGTTCTGCTGCTTCCACCCTGTTCTCTTCTCATCCCTGGGCTCCAACACCGCCAGTTGTTGCTCGGAAGTACTTGGCACGGGTACTGACTCCTGCCCAGCCTGGTTACAGCACGACAGCTGTTTCCTGGCAGTGTCAACGTCAATTAGCCTCCAATAAGTTGTCCTGTCGTATTGCATTCTGGTTAGCCGACTATATGGGGCCTGCAGTTTTGGTCATTCCTATGTGTGCTGTGGGATATGTAAATAAAGGCTGTTTCCCTTGTGACAATAGGACAAGCACCCACTGTAGGACTGTGTGATTCGGTAACTGCGGACGGCTTGCGGCCTGTCAACTTACATTTTCATGGGTGCCTTATGGTACCCCTCCGGGTTCCAGTACCGTCAACTGGTTCTCCGCAGTGCCTTTGGCCTAGGTGCCTCCATCTCGGTATCCGAGTTCCAGCAACGTCTGCTGGTCCTTGGTAGTGCTTTGGAGCACAGGTACCTCCTGCTTAGTAACCGTGTTCCAGTAACGTCAGCTGGTCCTCGGTTGTGCCATTGGCTCTTTTCCTTCTGCTGCCCCTCTGGGTTCCAGCACAGTCAGCTGGTCCTCGTTACTTGCATTGGCTCTTGTACCTTCTGCTACCCGTCCGGGTTCCAGTACCGTCAACTGGTTCTCCGCAGTGCCTTTGGCCTAGGTGCCTCCATCTCGGTATCCGAGTTCCAGCAACGTCTGCTGGTCCTTGGTAGTGCTTTGGAGCACAGGTACCTCCTGCTTAGTAACCGTGTCCCAGTAACGTCAGCTGGTCCTCGGTTGTGCCATTGGCTCTTTTCCTTCTGCTGCCCCTCCGGGTTCCAGCACAGTCAGCTGGTCCTCGTTACTTGCATTGGCTCTTGTACCTTCTGCTACCCGTCCGGGTTCCAGTAACGTCAGCTGGTTCTCGGAAGTTAGTCAGCCTTCTTGTACCTTCAGCTACATTTACAAATTGAAGATTTTTTAAATGTTTTTTTGGGTAATCACTCTGGATCTCCAACAATGAAGACGACGACCCTGATGACCACCCGAAGAAGATGACGACCACAAGGACGACGAGCATCAAGCCAACCAGCCTGAACACCATCACAAAGAAAAAATAAAAGATTACCCAAAAGAAGATCACCAACAGGACAAAGAAGGTTAAGACAAACTACAAGATACAGAACAAGAGACAGAAGAACAATAAGCAGAAGATCAAAAAGCAGAAGAACATGAAGTATAAGACGAAAATGAAGAGCAAAATATATGCTCTAAATTATAAGCAGAAGAAGACTAAGCAGTGTATGGGGGTGAGTCCGTTCCTCCTCGTGCTGCAGACTAAACTGAACACGGACAAATACTGTTGTAATTTAAATCTTTTGTGACAGCAAGAACGGAAGGATGAAAAATTCATACTTTTACAGATTACAAGTACAGGAATCTCTGTCACAAATAAGAATATGATGAAGAAGATGAAGATGAAGTAGAATATGAAGAAGAATAATAGTTTAATAAGAACAATATGAGTAATGTTAACAAAAAGATGAATAGCAAGAAGTTTAAGAAGAAGATAAAGAAGGTGAAGATGAAGAATAATTTGATGAAAAAGATGATGCTGCTGAAAATTATGAAGGAAAAAGTGTGTCAAAAGTTAAAAAGGTGAAGAGCATGGAAGTTGTGAAATATACATATTTGCCAAAATAGAAAAAACGTTAACAACATTGTCAATTTCTTCGTCAATCCGAACATCTTTAAAAAAAAAAATATTAATGCTATTCCATTGGATTGGGTTAAACATCTATGCCTTTAATGTCTCCTCAACCTCCCCCAATACATTCTACATTACTCTTTGTTGTTTTCCTTCATGTACAATTAACCAACAAGGCAAGAATGTTTTTTTTTTAATTCCGATATTTTGTTCCCATAGACTTACATTGGATTTCCGGTATCGGTATCGGGTATCGCCGATATATTTTGGGTATCGGCGATACCATTCCGATTCCGATACTTTTGGATATCGGAAAGTATCGCTCAACTCTAGTCTAGTGTATAAAAAGAGATAAAATTCCATTGTATTGTTAACCCCTCTATAAATCACTTTAGAGGTCATATCTAGAATATGGGATCCAGTTTTAGGCTCACATTTTAAAAAGGATATACAGAAGTTAGAGTCAGTTCAAAGGCGGGCAACTAGATTATTACAAGAGATGGATGGCCTCTCATATGATGAGAGGTTAGAAAAGTTGGCTTGTTTAGCTTAGAGAAAAAGAGTATAAATATATATGTGATCAATAAAAAGGACAACACACACAACTTATTCCTTAAAAAGACCATACTAAAGACCAGAGGGCATTCAATACGGGTGGAAGAAATGCGATTTCAGCAGCTAAATAGAAAAGGTTCATTACATTTAAAGCAGACTGTGGAATGCCCTACCAAAGGCAGTAGCAATGGCAGACACTATAACAGCTTTTAAAAAAGGGCTGGATGATTTCATCGGTACAGATAACATTGTGGGTTATAGATAATTTATTGACAAAAAATGTATAATTGGTAAAGAAAGGTTGAACTTGATAGAACCAGGTATTTTTTCAACCTATGTAACTCTGCAAGTTTTTAACTATGACCAGTATGCCTCAACTTTTGGAACGTGTAGAAGAAACCTGCAATCAGATTTCGGTTAAGACATTCATGAATCTGATCTAGAGCATGCCCAGATGTATTCAGGCAGTGTTGAAAGCCAAATATGGATTTTGCAAAATACTTACAAAATAATATAAATTTAAATTTAGATTTTTAGGAGCAAAACAGTAACAATGCAGTGACATGACAATAATCTGCATAATTAATCATATGCTAATTATTTGCAAATCTAATTTATGTGTGAGATAGCCATGATGATTGTCTATAAAAAGTCTCACTTTCGAAGCAGTGAGATATGGAGCCTGAAAGTCAAAAGTTCAAAACTTTGTTACCCTTTTGCTCGTCAGTGTATGCACATACATTTCACATACATACAAGCCTGTCTTCTATTCAGCTCTAAACTCTTGCAATTAAGAGATCTTTGTTGACATCATGGTCACATGACCATGATATCACCAGAGGTCCTTAATCCTTTTCTACCATATGACGTACTATCCCGTCCATGTGACATGGGCCTGAAGTCCCAGGGGCGGGATAGTACATCATACTCGATCAGACGTTCTCACGGGGGGAGCTTGGCCGAGTGTCAGCTGATTTTCACAGCTGACACCCGGCACTAAGTGCCAGGAGCGGTCACGGACCACTCCCAGCACTTTCACCCCCAGCACACTGTGATCAAACATGATCACAGAGTTCCAGTGGCTGCAGAGGGGCTTACAGCCTCTGCTTTTGGATCGGAGACCCCGCAGCATGCTGTGGAGTCCCGATTTCTGCCATGGAGACCCGATGTCGTCATGACAACATCCAGGTCTCCAGGCCTGAGGGACTTCCTGTCATGCGCATTGATGACCAGTAAGTCTGTCAGGTCAGTGCTATAGGAGCTGCAGCGCTGACAGCTGACAGATCTGCATACTACAGAAGCGATCAACCTGCACAAATGAGTGTCATAGCGGGACAAAGTGTAAAACTAAGAATTAAATTAAAAAAATTGTTTAAATATTTGTAAAAATAATTAAAAAATAATAAAAAATAATAATAAAAAATCAATATTTATTCCAGCAATAAATAAATATTTTAATAATAAAATCTAAACAATAAAGGTACACATATCTGGTATCGCTGTGTCCGTAACTACCCACTCTATAAAACTGTCCTATTAGTTAACTCCTTTAGTGAACACCATAAAAAAGGCAAAGAACAATGCTTTATCATCATACCGCCGATCAAAAAGTGGAATAACACGCAATCAAAAAATGGATATAAATAAATGTGGTACTGCTGAAAATTTCATCTTGTCCCGCAAAGAATAAACCATGATACAGCGCCATCAGCGAAAAAATATAAAAGTTATAGCTGTCAGAATGAAGCGATTCAAAAATAATTATTTTTTCTATAAAATAGTTTTATTGTGTAAAAGGGCAAAAACATTAACCCCTTTCTGCCATCAGACGTACTATTCCGTCCATGAAACCCGTGCCATTCTGCCCATGGACGGAATAGTACGTCATAGGCGATGAGCTGCGCTCCCGGGGTGAGCGCAGCTAATCGCCGCAGGGTGTCAGCTGATTATCACAGCTGACACCCGGGACTGTGTGTCAGGAGCGGTCACGGACCGCTCCCAGCACATTAACCCCTGGCACACTGCGATCAAACATGATCGCGGTGTACCAGGGGCACAGGGGAGGATCGCGCAGGGAGGGGGCTCCCTGCGAACTCCCCTGAGACCCTCAGAACAGCGCGATGTGATTGTGCTGTTCTGAGGGCTTCCTCCCTCCCAGGACTCGGATCCAAGATGGGCGCCGGGTCCTGCAGGGAGGCGGCTTCCTCCGTGCCTGCCGAGAGCAGGCACGGAGGAAGCCTGCAGCACTGCCTGTCACATCGCTGGTGTGACAGTGTGCTGTGCACACTGTCACACCAGCGATCTGATAAATTACTGTGATGTCCCACCCTGGAACAAAGTAAAAAAGTTAAAAAAATAAAAATAAACATGTTTTAAAAAAAAAAATTGTAAAATAAATAAATAAATAAAAAATATTCCCCAATAAATTAATTTCTTCCTGTAAATAAAAAAAACAAAACAATAAAAGTACACATATTTGGTATTGCCGCGTCCGTAACGACCCCCCCTATAAAACTATCCCACTAGTTATCCCTTTAGTGAACCCCTTAAAATAAAAAAACAAAGCAAAAAATCAATGCTTTATCATCATACCGCTGAATAAAAAGTGGAATAACATGCGATCAAAAAGACCGATATAAGTAAACATGGTACCGCTGAAAATGTCATCTTGTCCCGCAAAAGAAGAGCCGCCATACAGCATCATCAGCAAAAAAATAAAAAAGTTATAGCTCGCAGAATAAAGCGATGCAAAAATAATAATTTTTTATATAAAATTGGTTTTATTCTATAAAAGCGCCAAAACATAAAAAAATGCTATAAATGAGGTATCGCCATAATTGTACTGACCCAAAGAATAAAACTGCTTTATAAATTTTACCACACGCGGAACGATAAAATGCCCCCCCCAAAAGAAACTCATGAATTGCTGATTTTTTTCATTCTAACCTCCTAAAAATTGAAATAAAAAGCAATCAAAAAATGTCACATGCTCAAAAATGGTACCAATAAAAACGTCAACTTGTACCGCAAAAAATAAGACCTCACATGACTCTGTGGGCCAAAATATGCAAAAATTATAGCTCTCAAAATGTGGTGAGGCAAAAACTATTTTTTGCAATAAAAAGCATCTTTTAGCGTGACAGCTGCCAATCATAAAAACCCACTATAAATAGTAAATCAAACCCCCCTTTATCACCCCCTTAGTTAGGGAAAAATAATAAAATTAAAAAATGTATTTATTTCCATTTTCCCAATAGGGTTAGGGTTAGGGTTGGCGCTAAAGTTAGGATTAGGGTTAGGGTTGGGATTAGGGTTAGGGGTGTGCTAGGGTTAGGTTTGTGGTTAGGGTTGGGACTAGGGTTAGGGGTGTGTTGGGGTTAGGGTTGGAGTTAGAATTGGGGGGTTTCCGCTGTTTAGGCACATCAGGGGCTCTCCAAATGTGACATGGCGTCTGATCTCAATTCCAGCCAATTCTGCGTTGAAAAAGTCAAACGGTGCTCCTTCACTTCTGAGCTCTGCCATGCGCCCAAACAGTAGTTTACCCCCACATATGGGGTATCAGGTATCAGCGTACTCTGGACCCCTAGAGTTATTGTGCAATTTGTCCTATTTCTTCTGCTACCCTTGGGAAAATAAAAAACTGGGGGCAAAAATATCATTTTTGTAAAAATAAAAATTATTTTTTTGTTTTTACAGCTGTACGTTATAAACTTCTGTGAAGCACTTGGGGCTTCATAGCGCTCACCACAAATCTAGATAAGTTCCTTGTGGGGTCTATTTTCCAAAATGGGGTCACTTGTTGGGGATTTCCACTGTTTAGGCGCATCAGGGGCTCTCCAAATGCGACATGACTCCCGCAGACCATTCCATCAAAGTCTGCAATCCAAAACGTCACTACTTCCCTTTCGAGCCCCAACGTGTACCCATACAGTAGTTTTCTCCCACATATTGGGTATCAGCGTACTCAGGACAAATTGGACAACAACTTTTGGTGTCCAATTTCTCCTGTTACCCTTGTGAAAATAAAATATTGGGGGCAAAAAAATCATTTTTGTAAAAAAAAAAAGATTTTTTATTTTTACAGCTGTACGTTATAAACTTCTGTGAAGCACTTCGGAGTTCAAAGTGCTCACCACACATCTAGATAAGTTCCTTGTGGGGTCTATTTTCCAAAATGGGTCACTTGTGGGCGGTTTCCACTGTTTAGGCGCATCGGGGGCTCTCCAAATGCGACCTGACGCCCCCAGACAATTCCATCAAAGTCTGCAATCCAAAACGTCACTACTTCCCTTCCGAGACCCGACGTGTGCCCATACAGTAGTTTTCTCCCACAAATTGGGTATCAGCGTACTCAGGACAAAATGGACAACAACTTTTGTGATCCAATTTCTCCTGTTACCCTTGTGAAAATAAAATATTGGGGACGAAAAAATCATTTTTGTAAAAAAATAAAAAAAGATTTTTTTATTTTACGGCTGTACGTTATAAACTTCTGTGAAGCACTTCGGGGTTCAAAGTGCTCACCACACATCTAGATAGGTTCCTTGTGGGGTCTATTTTCCAAAATGGGGTCACTTGTGGGGGGTTTCCACTGTTTAGGCGCATCAGGGGCTCTCCAAATGCGACATGACGCCCCCAGACAATTCCATCAAAGTCTGCAATCCAAAACGTCACTACTTCCCTTCCGAGCCCCGACGTGTGCCCATACAGTAGTTTTCTCCCACAAATTGGGTATCAGAGTACTCAGGAAAAATTGGACAACTTTTGGGATCCAATTTCTCCTGGTAACCTTGTGAAAATAAAATATTGGGGACGAAAACATCATTTTTGTAAAAAAAAAAAAAAAGATTTTTTATTTTACGGCCGTACGTTATAAACTTCTGTGAAGCACTTCGGGGTTCAAAGTGCTCACCACTAGTGTTGAGCATTCCGATACCGCAAGTATCGGGTATCGGCCGATATTCGCTGTATCGGAATTCCGATACTTAGTTCCGATATTTTACTTATATCGTATACCGGAATCGGAAGTTCCCATAATTCTTTGAGAGGCAATGTGATTTTAGTCAGCCAATGAGGAATCCTAAGAAGTGTGGGCACATCCTGTACTGCTGCGGTCATGTTAACTAATGGCATGGCTGTGATTGGATGCTGAAATGATGTCAGAATGCACTATAAAAGGCGCCGCCGCCATTTTAGTGTCACTGTGCTGTGAACTCAGTTAGGGAAAGAACGCTGCTCTGCTGACTCTGAGGGACAGTTAGAGATTGCGATTTAGTGTACTGTGCTTTAGGCAGGCTAGTTTACCACCGGCTGTGTAAAGCTTCCTTTTGCCTGCAGTGTTGTTTTAACAGCTCTGCAAGGTGTGTGTGAGTGCAGGTGACGCTGCAGTTTGCTCTGTATGCAACGCTGTCTGTAGGCATCTGCACGTGTCACTCACAGACTCTTTTTTTTTTCTTCAGGGTAATTCTTGCTGCTCCATGCAATTGAAATAATAGTGTGACGTGCTTCCATCCGTATACAATACCTTGGTTGCAAACACTATAGAAGTCCACAAAGGAGCCTTTCACAGCAAGTGAACAGTTGTGTTTCAGTGTTCACTGCAGTCTGTGTTTTTTTTTTTTTTTTGAGTGCAGATCACGCTCCAGTTACTTCAACTAATGCTGCGTGTACTCTGCTGAGCGTCTGTCACTGGCTCATCCTTGTAATTTTTCAAAAATTGCTGCTGCTTTCTTCTATTTAAAATTTACAAAAATCTATTAGTGTGACGCTCTTCCATCAAAATACAATACATTGCTTGCAAACATAATAGAAGTCCACAAAAAGGCCTTTCACAGCAAGTGAACAGTTGTGTTTCAGTGTTCACTCTAGTCTGAGCTTTAATTTTTTTGTAGGAGTGTAGATCCCGCTCCACTTACTTCAACCACCGCAGCGTGTACTCTGCTGAGTGTCTGTCACTGGCTCATCCTTGTAATTTTTCAAAAATTGCTGCTGCTTTCTTCTATTTAAAATTTACAATAATCTATTAGTGTGACGCTCTTCCATCAAAATACAATACATTGCTTGAAAACATAAATAGAAGTCCACAAAAAGGCCTTTTTCACAGCAAGAGCTTTAATTTTTTTAGGAGTGAGATCCCGTCCACTTATTTTAAACCCCCGCGCGTGACTTGCTGAGTTTCTGTAGGGCCATCCTTTTTTAATTTTTTTAAAATTGCTGCTGCTTTTTCTTTTTTAAAATTTTTCCAAAAATTATTAGGTGGCCTTTCCCTTCCAAAAACAATACATTGCTTCAAACATAAAAAAAAAGTCCACAAAAAACCTTTCCAGCAAGTGAACAGTTGTTTTTTAAAAGGTTCATTTTGTCTGAGCTTTTTTTTTTTTGTGGGAGTGTAGCTCCCCCCCACTTACTTCAACCACCGCGCTGTACCTGCTGAGTGTCTGCACTGCTATTTGAAATTTTTTAAAAAAATTGCTGCTGCTTTTTCATTTTAAATTTACAAAAAATCTATTAGTGGACGCTCTTCCATCAAAATAAAATACATTGTTGCAAAACAAATAGAAGTCCACAAAAATCCCTTTTCACAGCAAGGAACAGTTGTGTTTCTTTTTTCCTTAGTCTGACTTTTTTTTTTTTTTTTTGTGGAGGTTTTTGATCCCGCCCATTACTTCAACCCCCGCAGCTTTTGTACTCCCCGGTGTCTGTCACTGGTCACCTTGAAAATTTTTCAAAAATTGCTGTGTTTCTTCTTTTTTTAAATTTACAAAAAATCTTTTGTGTGACGCTCTTCCATCAAAATACAAAACATTGCTTGCAAAAAATAAAAGTCCACAAAAATGCCTTTCACAGCAAGTGGAACATTGTGTTTTCAGATTCACTCTAGTCTGGCTTTAATTTTTTTTTGTAGGAGTGTAGCTCCCGCTCCATTTTCTTCAACCACCGCAGATGTACTCTGCGAGTGTCTTTTCAGGGCTCTTCTTGTAATTTTTCAAAAAAAATTGCTGCTCTTTTTCTTTTTTAAATTTACAAAAATCTATTTGTGACGCTCTTCCATAAAAATACAATAATTGTTTTCAAACAAATGAAGTCCACAAAAATGCCTTTCACAGCAAGTGACAGTGGTTTCAATTTTTGTTCACTCAGTTGAGCTTTTTTTTTTTGTAGGAGGTAGATCCCGCTCCACATTTCAACCACCGCAGCGTGTCTTTCTGGAGTGTCTGTCATGGCTCACTTGTAATTTTTTCAAAAATTGCTGTGCTTTTTTATTTTAAATTTAAAAAATCTTTAGTGTAGCTCTTCCATCAAAATAAAATACATTGCTTGAAAAACAAATAAAGTCCAAAAAAAAAGGCCTTTCACAGAAAGTGCTTGTTTTTCAGTGTTCCTTAGTTGAGCTTTAATTTTTTTTTCATGTTCAAAAATTTTTTTATTAAAAAAAAAATTTTTTTGGTTATTGCTGTAAAATAAAGCAAACTGGGCCTACAGGAAACCTACGTTTTAAAACAGTAAAAATAAAACAAACAACATGGACTAACTGGGTATAAAAACAATAAAAAAAAGGAAAAGGATTTGGAATGGGAAAGGGGAAGGGGAGGTTTTAATATGGAAAGGAGGACCATTTCTTGCGTTTGTTTAGGATCATTAAGGGTGACTGTTGAGACAAAATGAATGAGTCTTTGAAAATTTTTGGGACCAGGGGGCCCCAAATGCGGTTGAAGTGTTCGCAATTTTGGGATGCATATAAAAATTCCAGTCGTGATTTTTTTTTAAGTCGAGGGGTCAGCTCAACATCGATGGTGTGGGAAACAGTTTTCCGCGTTGGGGTAACATTACTTTAGCTACCATTAGAGTGTGTGCTACAAACCCCGGAATTCAAAAGGGACCGTTTTTAAAACTCCAGCAGGCTTTTAAGGGTTAGGAGGAGAACGTGTATTCTCAAAGGTCACCCCAAATAGTAAGGTTGAAAACCTCTCCCCAGAAGCACAAACTCTAGGGGCTCCAAAAAAATGTGGAATAAGGACCCCCCCCTTTTCCCAGTTCCTCCAACAACAATCAGAGGTTCCCGGGAAAAAAACTGGGCCGCCCTTTAGGGGTGTAATAAAACCCGCTGACATGCCTTTATATGCGTTCTTGAGGTCCAGGGGGCGAAAGCTTTTTTAGCCCCCTTTTAAAACCGTTCCCACTGAGTCTCGAAAAACAGTTTCCTAGGTCAATTTCCCAATGAGGGGTTTTGGGGTCGTTTAGAAAGTGAAAGGGGTTAAATATTGCATATAAGTGCTTGTTGTAGCAAAATGAGGTTGGGGGGTTTTTGTACCCCAAAAATAAGGTTCAGAGGGTCAGAGGAACCCCCCGGTTTCAAGCTTATTACCAGAGAAGGATATAGGATCTAGCCCTTCGAATATGGGAAAGCGGTTAGATGTGGGATGTGGGGTTGTTAAATTGCTTGTGGTACATCTCCCCCAAATTTGCAGGCCAAGTTCCCCCCAGCTCCGGGTTGTTTTTAAGCTGGAAACACTGGAAAAAGTGGGGATCGGTTAAAGAGCTTTAATTTTTTTGTAGGAGTGTAGATCCCGCTCCACTTACTTAACCACCGCGCGGTACTTGCTGAGTGTCGTCCTGGCTCATCCCCTTTTAATTTTTCAAAAAATTTCTGTGCTTTTTCTATTTAAAATTTTAAAAAATCTATTTGTGTGACGCTCTTCCATCAAAATACAATACATTTTGGGAAACTTTAAAAGAAGTCCACAAAAAGGCCTTTCACAGAAAGTGAAAAAGAGTGTTTTTGTGTTACTTTGTCTGATTTTTTTAATTTTTTTGTAGGGTGAATCCCGCTCCACTTACTTCAACCCCCGCAGCATTTTACTCTGTGAGTGTCTGTCACTGGCTCCCTTTTTAATTTTTTTAAAAAATTGCTGTGTTTTCTTTCTATTTTTTTAAAATTTTCAAAAATTTTTAGTGTGACGCTTTTCCCATCAAAATACAATCTTTGTTTGCAACAAAATAGAAGTCCACAAAAAGGGCCCTTTCCGCAAGTGCAAATTTTTTTAAAAAGTGTTCACTCGTCTGATTTTTTAATTTTTTTGAGGAGGTAGTCCCGCTCCACTTATTTAAACCCAAAACGCAGCTTTTACTCTGCTGAGTGTCGTCATTTGGTCACCTTGAAATTTTTTCAAAATTGCTGCTGCTTTTTTTTTTTTTTTTTTTTTTTTAAAAATTTAAAAAAAAATCTATTAGTGTGACGCTCTTCCATCAAAAAAAAAATACATTGTTGCAACATAAAAAAAGTCAAAAAAAGGGCCCTTTTCCCACAGCAAGTAACAGTTGTGTTTTTCGGTTATCTGTCTGAGCTTTTAATTTTTTTTTGTAGGATGTAGTCCCCGCCCCTTACTTCAACCACCGCAGCAGTATCTGCTGAGTGTCTGTCAGGGCCTTTTCCCTTGTAATTTTTAAAAAAATTGCTGCTGCTTTTTCTTCTATTTTAAATTAAAAAAACTATTGTGGACGCTCTTCCATAAAAAATACAATACTTGCTTGAAAACATAATGAAGTGTTTC
>JARQOD010006108.1:17100-44573 GCA_033576555.1 Oophaga sylvatica | reverse complement strand
GCTCACACACACCTGGTTCGGCTTCCTCACAGGATCTCCATGGAAGAACCTCGGTCACTGTTGTCCATAGACAAACTGTTATTCCACCCACAGCAGCAAGTTCACAGTCATCGTCACACTCCCAGACCACAAAACAGCCATCGGTACCACAGGCATGGGATAAAAGACGGCCATACTCGGCAAACCATCCACGAGCACAGGCTCTGAATGCTGGCATTGCAAAACTCCTGTCCCTTGAAATGCTGTCAGTCAGGCTGGTGGAGACTGACAGTTTCAGGAACTTAATGGCATTGGCAGTCCCACAATATAATGTGCCAAGCCGATTTTATTTCAGCAGGCAAGCCGTCCCTGCTCTGCAAAAACATGTCGAGGGAAACATTAAACATGCGCTACTAAACGCCGTCAGTAGCAGGGTCCACCTGGCCACCGATGCGTGGACCAGTACCCATGGCCAGGGACGATACCTTTCCCTCACTGCCCATTGGGTCAATGTTGTGGAGCCGGTACAGATCTTGCCAGTGGCGCTGTACGTGTTCTGCCAACTCCAAGGATTGCAGGAATCCAGTCTGTACACATTGATTCCTCCTCCTACTCCAGTTCCTCAGAATCATCGCTGCACGAGCCGTCACATGGACCCGTGAACGCTTACCTGTTGCGACCGATATGAGCACAGCCGTGGCCAAACGTCAACAGGCCGTCCTGAAATTAATTTCCATGGGGAATCGAAGCCACACAGCGCAGGAGCTCTGGGATGCCATCAAGCAGGAGAGCGACGTGTGGTTTTTGTCAGCTAATCTCCAGCCAGGCTTGGTAGTGTGTGACAATGGCCGAAATCTGGTGGCAGCTCTGGGCCTTGGCAACCTCACTCACATACCATGTCTGGCACATGTGCTCAACTTGGTCGTGCAGAGTTTTTTGAGGGACTATCCGGATCTTGATGCACTGCTGCACAAGGTCCGCCTAGAGTGCGCTCACTTGCGACGTTCCAGCATGGCCAGATCGCGCATTGCAGCTCTGCAAGTCAGATTTCGCCTTCCTGAACATCGCATCATATGTGACGTACCCACCAGGCGGAATTCCACGTTACATATGTTGGAGCGGTTGTGTGAGCAGCAGCCAGCAGTAATGGAGTATCAGCTGCAACAGGCGCAATCAACTCGCAATTTGCGCCGTTCACACTTCACCACTACTGAGTGGGCCTCTATGAAGGACATCTGCGACGTTTTGCGTGCGTTTGATGTCTCAACGCGGATGGCGAGTGCAGATGATGCACTAGTCAGCATGACTGTCCCCCTTATCTGCCTGCTTCAGAAATCACTGAAAGCACTAAAGGAAGAGGTTTTGGAAGAGGTGGAGGATGAGGAGTCACAAATTCAATTATCTTCAGGACAGTCAGCGCAACGTCGTTCCTCACAAAGGGCTGGGCAGGGCTCACTTTGTGAGGAGGGTGAGGAGGAGGAGGAGTCAATGGAGGAGGAAGAAATCCCTACAGAGGGAGGTACACAACGCTCTAGTCAGTATGTAGAGCGAGGGTGGGGTGATGCAGAGGAGGCAGAGATGACGCCTCTTCCAGAGGACAGCCTTTGTTGGCCAGTTGGGAGTCTGCAGCACATGGTTGATTTCATGCTTCAGTGCCTGAGAAACGACCGCCGCATCGCCCACATTCTCACCACGTCAGATTATTGGGTGTACACCCTCCTAGACCCTCGCTACCGGGACAACTTACAAACCCTCATCACACCGGTGAACCGGGAACGTAAAATGCAGGAGTACCAAGACACACTGGTGCAATCCATACTGTTGTACATTCCAGCCGAGAGAGCTGCTCCTGCTACTGCTTTACAAAGCAGCTCTGTGCGTCAAGGCAGTGTAGACACCTCTACAACAAGAGGGAGCACAAGCAGCGCCTCTGCACAGGGCAAGAGCTGTATGTTACAAATGTGGCAAAGTTTTGTGACAGCGCCAGCAAGGTCTACACCATCCGAGACGGCTCCAGTCACCAGGAAGAAACGTTTCCGTAAGATGGTGACAGACTACTTGGCTTTCCCTCTAAGTGTACTCCCAGATGCCTCTTCCCCTTTCAAATTTTGGGTCTCTAAGTTGGATACATGGCCAGAGCTTAGCCAGTATGCATTGGAGGTGCTGGCTTGCCCTGCTGCCAGTGTATTATCTGAGCGCGTCTTTAGTGCTGCAGGTGGTGTAGTAACAGACCGTCGCATGCGACTATCCTCAGAGAATGTAGACCGGCTTACTTTTCTGAAAATGAACAAGGCATGGATCTCACCTGAATTTGCCTGTCCGTTTTCAGATTAAATAACTGTTTGGCAACGTTTTCCATGTCTCCTGTTATGTTCATCTTTCTACCACCTGAACTCTACTCCCTGGGCTACAACACCGCCATTTTTTGCTCGTAAGTAATTGGCAGGGGTACTGACTCCTGGCCAGCCTGGTTACAGCACGACAGCTGTTTCCTGGCAGTGTGAACGTCAATTATCCTCCAATAAGTTGTGCTGTCGTGTTGCATTCGGGTTAGCCGACTCTATGGTGCCTGCAGTTTAGGTGATTCCTATGTGTGCTGTGGGATATGTAAATAAAGGCTGTTTCCATTGTGACAATAGGACAAGCACCCACTGTAGGACTGTGTGATTCGGTAACTGCGGACGGCTTGCGTCCTGTCAACTTACATTTTCATGGGTGCGTTCTGCTACCCGTCCGGGGTCCAGTACCGTCAACTGGTTCTCCCCAGTGCCTTTGGCCTAGGTGCCTCCATCTCCGTATCCGAGTTCCACCAACGTCTGCTGGTCCTTGGTAGTGCTTTGGAGCACAGGTACCTCCTGCTTAGTAACCGTGTCACAGTAACGTCAGCTGGTACTCGGTTGTGACATTGCCTCTTTTCCTTCTGCTACCCGTCCGGGTCCAGTACCGTCAACTGGTTCTCTGTTGTGAATGGACTTGAAATGAGTTCTGAGCTGAGGCTCCCTCTGGTGGTTACAAGCGGTACTGGACTGTCCAGTGAAGATTGTGAGGAGTGGGAATCAGGTGTTACTGACTGGTCTTACATAAGGGAGTCACCTTCCCATCAGGGTTGCCGGTGATCAATTGTTCTAGTCTCAATCCTTGAGTCCTGTTTCCTTTGTAGCCTGCTGTGTCGTGTCTGCATCTCCTGCTAACAGATAAGACATTTTCTTCTTTTTGTTTTTGTGCTTGATTTTTGCATTTTGTCCTGCACTTCTGTGGGGGCCTTCAGGGTCCCCTCCGGGGGCTTTTGCCCTCTCAGTTTAGTTCAGCCACTGATGTTTGTACTTTTGCTTTTTCCAGTTTTTCAGTGGCTGCTGTTTTGATTTTGTTACACCAGAGAAACTAATTTAGGTGGTAGAGGTCGTGTGATCTCAGGTGATTTTGTAATTAGTAGAGTTGGTGCTTTTCAGGGTTTTTTGGGATTGCAGTAAGTGCCCTTCCTATCCTTTTCTATTTAGGTAGTTTGGGCCCCAACGTTTGCTCATACTATTTTCTGTCTGTGTCAGTATTTCTTCTTGTCTTACCGCCATTACATGTTTGGGGGCTTTCTATGTTCTTTGGGGATCTGCTCCGGGGCAGATAGCATTCCTCTTTCTATCTTTAGGTGTAGTTAGTTTCTCAGGCTGTGACGAGGCGTCTAGGACCAACGTAGGAACGCTCCACGGCTGCCTCTAGTTGTGTTGGTTAGTCAGGGTACTGCAATCTCATAGATTCCAACTGCTCTGGTGTATTGCCTTTTTTACCTGCACTCCTCAGCTACCGAAACATAACAGTTCTCCCCAGTGCCTTTGGCCTAGGTGCCTCCATCTCCGTATTCGAGTTCCACCAATGTCTGCTGGTCCTTGGTAGTGCTTTGGAGCACAGGTACCTCCTGCTTAGTAACCGTGTCACAGTAACGTCAGCTGGTACTCGGTTGTGACATTGCCTCTTTTCCTTCTGCTACCCGTCCGGGGTCCAGTACCATCAACTGGTTCTCCCCGGTGCCTTTGGCCTAGGTGCCTCCATCTCCGTATCCGAGTTCCACCAACGTCTGCTGGTCCTTGGTAGTGCTTTGGAGCACAGGTACCTCCTGCTTAGTAACCGTGTCACAGTAACGTCAGCTGGTACTCGGTTGTGACATTGCCTCTTTTCCTTCTGCTACCCGTCCGGGGTCCAGTACCGTTAACTGGTTCTCCCCAGTGCCTTTGGCCTAGGTGCCTCCATCTCCGTATCCGAGTTCCACCAACGTCTGCTGGTCCTTGGTAGTGCTTTGGAGCACAGGTACCTCCTGCTTAGTAACCGTGTCACAGTAACGTCAGCTGGTACTCGGTTGTGACATTGCCTCTTTTCCTTCTGCTACCTGTCCGGGGTCCAGTACCGTCAACTGGTTCTCCCAGTGCCTTTGGCCTAGGTGCCTCCATCTCTGTATCCGAGTTCCACCAACGTCTGCTGGTCCTTGGTAGTGATTTGGAGCACAGGTACCTCCTGCTTAGTAACCGTGTCACAGTAACGTCAGCTGGTACTCGGTTGTGACATTGCCTCTATTCCTTCTGCTACCCGTCTGGGGTCCAGTACCGTCAACTGGTTCTCCCCAGTGCCTTTGACCTAGGTGCCTCCATCTCCGTATCCGAGTTCCACCAACGTCTGCTGGTCCTTGGTAGTGCTTTGGAGCACAGGTACCTCCTGCTTAGTAACAGTGTCACAGTAACGTCAGCTGGTACTCGGTTGTGACATTGCCTCTTTTCCTTCTGCTGCCCCTCGGGGTTCCAGCACAGTCAGCTGGTCCTCGTTACTTCCATTGTCTCTTGCTCCATCTGATACCCGTCCGGGTTCCAGTAACGTCAGCTGGTTCTCGGAAATTAGACGAGCTTAAAGACCACCCAGAAGAAGATGACGACAACAAGGACGACGAGCATGAAGCCAACCAGCCTGAACACCATCACAAAGAAAAAATAAAAGATTACCCAGAAGAAGATCACCAACAGGACAAAGAAGGTTAAGACAAACTACAAGATACAGAACAAGAGACAGAAGAACAATAAGCAGAAGATCAAAAAGCAGAAGAACATGAAGTATAAGACCAAAATGAAGAGCAAAATATATGCTCTAAATTCTAAGCAGAAGAAGACTAAGCAGTGTATGGGGGTGAGTCCGTTCCTCCTCGTGGTGCCCCTGGAAAATGCCTGCTGCTGCAGACTAAACTGAACACGGACAAATACTGTTGTAATTTAAATCTTTTGTGACAGCAAGAACGGAAGAATGAAAAATTCATACTTTTACAGATTACAAGTACAGGAATCTCTGTCACAAATAAGAATATGATGAAGAAGATGAAGAGGAAGAAGATGAAGAATTTGAATATGAAGAAGATTAATAGTTTAATAATAACAATATGAGTAATGTAAACAAAAACATGAATAGCAAGAAGTTTAAGAAGAAGATTAACCCCTTAAGGACAGAGCCATTTTGCAGCTTAATGACCGGGCCAATTTTTACAATTCTGACCACTGTCACTTTATGAGGTTATAACTCTGGAACGCTTTAACGAATCCCGCTGATTCTGAGACTGTTTTTTCGTGACATATTGTACTTCACGTTAGTGGTAAAATTTCTTTGATATGATTTGTGTTTATTTATGAAAAAAACGGAAATATGGCGAAAATTTTGAAAATTTAACAATTTTCAAACTTTAAATTTTTATGCCCTTAAATCAGAGAGATATGTCACACAAATTTCTTAATAAATAACATTTCCCACATGTCTACTTTACATCAGCACAATTTTGGGACCAAAATTTTTTTTTATTACGAAGTTATAAGGGTTAAAAGTTGACCAGCGATTTCTCATTTTTACAACACCATTTTTTTTTAGGGACCACATCACATTTGAAGTCACTTTGAGGGGTCTATATGATAGAAAATACCCAAAAGTGACACCATTCTAAAAACTGCACCCCTCAAGGTGCTCAAAACCACATTCAAGAAGTTTATTAACCCTTCAAGTGCTTCACAGGAGCTGAAGCAATGTGGAAGGAAAAAATTGACATTTAACTTTTTTTGCAAAAGCTTTACTTCGGAACCAAGTTTTTTTATTTTCACAAGTGTTAAAAGAAAAAATGAACCACAAAATTTGTTGTGCAATTTCTTCTGAATACTTCGATACCCCATATGTGGGGGTAAACCACTTTTTGGGCGCGTGGCAGAGGTCGCAAGGGAAGGAGCGCCGTTTGACTTTTTCAACGCAGAATTGGCTGAATGCCATGTCGCGTTTAGATAGCCCCTGATGTGCCTAAACAGTGGAAACACCCCACAAGTGACCCCATTTTGGATACAAGACCCCTTAAGGAACTTATCTAGATGTGTGGTGAGAACTTTGACCCTCCAAGTGCTTCACACAAGTTTATAACCTAGAGCCGTGAAAAAAAAAAAAGAAAAATTTTTCACAAAAATGATCTTTTCACCCCAATTTTTAATTTCCCAAGGGTAATAAGACCGCAAAAGTTTTTGTGCAATTTGTCCTGAGCATGCTGATACCCCATATGTGGGGGTAAACCATTTTTTGGGCGCACGGCAGAGGTCGCAAGGGAAGGAGCGCTGTTTGACTTTTTCAACGCAGAATTGGCTGGATGCCATGTCGCGTTTAGAGAGCCCCTGATGTGCCTAAACAGTGGAAACCCCCAACAAGTGACCCCATTTTGGAAACTAGACCCCCTAAGGAACTTATCTAGATGTGTGGTGAGCACTTTGAACCTCCAAGTGATTCACACAAGTTTATAACGTAGAGCCGTGAAAATAAAAAATCATATTTTTTCCACAAAAATGATCTTTTCACCCCAATTTTTATTTTCCCAAGGGTAACAAGACCCCAAAAGTTTTTGTGCAATTTGTCCTGAGCATGCCGATACCCCATATGTTGGGGTAAACCACTTTTTGGGCGCACGGCAGAGGTCGCAAGGGAAGGAGCTCCGTTTGACTTTTTCAACGCGGAATTGGCTGGACGCCATGTCGCATTTGTAGAGGCCCTGATGTGTCTAAACAGTGGAAACCCCCCACAAGTGACCCCATTTTGGAAACTAGACCCCCTAAGGAACTTATCTAGATGTGTGGTGAGCACTTTGAAGCCCCAAGTGCTTCACAGAAGTTTATAACGCCCGGGCGTGAAAATAAAAAATCATATTTTTTCCACAAACCTGATCGTTTAGTCCCCAATTTTTTATTTTCACAAGGGTAACAGGAGAAATTGGACAACAAAAGTTGTTGTACAATTTGTCCTGAGTATGCTGATACCCCATATATGGGGGGGACCACTGTTTGGGTGCACTGCAGAGCTTGGAATGGAAGCAGCACCGTTTGACTTTTTCAAACCAAAATTGGCTGGAATTGAGATTGGACACCATGTCGCGTTTGGAGAGCCCCTGATGCGCCTAAACAGTGGAAACCCCCCACAAGTAACACCATTTTGGAAACTAGACCACCTATGGAACTTATCTAGATCCACTGTGAGCACTTTGAACCCCCAAGTGTTTCACAAAAGTTTATAATGCCTGGTGTGAAAAAAAAAAAAAACAATTTTCCACAAAAATGATTTTTTAGTCCCAAATTTTTGATTTTTCACAAGGAAATTGGACCCCAAAAGTTGTTGTCCAATTTGTCCTGAGTACGCTGATACCAAATATGTGGGGGGGGAAACTGTTTTGGCGCACAGCAGGGCTTGGAAAGGAAGTAATAACGTTTTGGAATGCAGACGTTGGTGGGGGTCATGTTCCGTTTGCAGTGCCCCAGATGACCGATATACAAAATATGAACCTACACCATATATATAAAACTAAAAAAACTTTATTGAAAATTATTTAATACATAACAAAAACAGGTAAAAAGTGGGAAATCCAACACAAGGGCACCATGATCCACAATATATAGTGTCAGAGGTATAACAATTGGACAAAGTCCGGAGGAATCTATATATGCATGCTAGTGCTCCCCTAACCCAAAAAGAACCGTGTTGTTCAGGGAGGATAATCCACTAATAAATATCAGAACAAAGCACTAAAGCAAACAATAAAAACTAGAGCATAAATACCTCTGGTGGATCGTGGTGCCAGCCCCTACGTACGTTTCGGCTTAGCAGCCTTCTTCCTCCCTGAACAACACGGTTCTTTTTGGGTTAGGGGAGCACTAGCATGCATATATAGATTCCTCCGGACTTTGTCCAATTGTTATACCTCTGACACTATATATTGTGGATCATGGTGCCCTTGTGTTGGATTTCCCACTTTTTACCTGTTTTTGTTATGTATTAAATAATTTTCAATAAAGTTTTTTTAGTTTTATATATATGGTGTAGGTTCATATTTTGTATATCGGTCTAAATGTAATTTTTGAACCTTGATATGGGTCCCTTTGGTCAGCAACATAGGTATCCTATTAGGATTTACTAAATACCAATATGTTGCTATTTTGGACTTTAACATTTCTGTTTAGTGCCCCAGATGAGCCTAAACAGTGGAAAACCCCCACAAGTGACCCCATTTTGGAAACTAGACCCCATAAGGAACTTATCTAGATCTGTGGTGAGCACTTTGAACCTCCAAGTGTTTCACAAAACTTTATAATGCCTGGGTGTGAAAAAAAAAAAATCAATTTTCCACAAAAATGATTTTTTAGTCCCAAATTTTTGATTTTTCACAAGGAAATTGGACCCCAAAAGTTGTTGTCCATTTTGTCCTGAGTACGCTGATACCAAATATGTGGGGGGGGAACTGTTTTGGCGCACAGCAGGGCTTGGAAAGGAAGTAATAACGTTTTGGAATGCAGACGTTGGTGGGGGTCATGTTCCGTTTGCAGTGCCCCAGATGAGCCTAAACAGTGGAAACCCCCCACAAGTGACCCCATTTTGGAAACTAGACCCCTTAAGGAGCTTATCTAGATGTGTGGTGAGCACTTTGAACCCCCTAGTGCTTCACAGAAATTTATAAACGCAGAGCCGTGAAAATGAAAAATCATTTTTTTTCTCAAAAATGATTTTTTTAGCCAGCTATTTTTTATTTTCCCAAGGGTAATCGGAGAAATTAGAACCCCAAAATTGGTGTGCAATTTGTCCTGAGTACGCTGATACCCCATATGTTGGGGTAAACCACTGTTTGGGCGCACGGCAGGGCTCGGAAGGGAGGGAGCGCCATTTGACTTTTTGAACGCCACATCGTGTTTGGAGACCCCCTGATGTGCCTAAATAGTGGAAATCCCTCAATTCTAGCTCCAACCCTAATCCCAACACACCCCTAACCCTAATCCCAACCCTAATCCTAACCTAAATCCCAACCCTAATTCCAACCCTAATTGTAACCCTAACCTTAATTATAACCTTAATTATAACCCTAACCCTAATTGTAACCCTAACCCTAATTCTAACCCTAATTATAACCCTAACCCTAAGGCTAGGTTCATTTTGCGTTTTACCAGCCCGTTCAACACATAGCGTTGACGGGCTGGTAATGGTATAGCATAACGCGATCGCATTATGCTATACCCGCTAGCGCAGAGGAATCAGCAGATGATTCATCTGCGCTAGCGGTGACGGAGCCCAAACGCTGCAGCCCGCGTCCGAGGCTCCGTCACTGAATGATGGCACGTCGCAAACGCATGCCGCTTTACGGCATGCGTCGCGATGCGCCCTCAAATGGGGGTGAATGGTAGCGTTAACGGACTGTTATACCGCGGTGTAACGCAGTCCGTCTAACGGACTGCCATAACGCAGTATGAACCCAGCCTAACCCTAACGCTAATTATAACCCTTACCCTAAGGGTGCTTTCACACTTCCGGCGGGCGCCTGTCGGCGCCCCCGGCATTTTGCCGCAGCGCCGCATCAGAAAACCTGATGCGCCGCCGGCGGCCGCATGCGGTTTTTTGCCGGATGGTTTCTGATGCCCGGAGACATCAGAAACCATCCGGCAAAAACAAAAAACGTTACATGAAGCGTTTTGTCCGGCCGCTGCAATGTACATTTGCGCCGCATCCGGACAAAACCGCATGCAACGCATTGACATGCGGCGCCATCCGGCGCTAATGCAAGTCAATGCAAAAAAAAACGCATGCGGCGCATCAGATTTTCTGATGCGGCGCTGCGGCTAAATGCCGGGGGCGCCGTCAGGCGCACACCGGATGTGTGAAACCAGCCTAATGCTAACCCTAACACTAATTATAACCTTAACCCTAATTATAACCCTAACCTTAATTATAACCCTAACCCTAACAGAAAAATGAAAATAAATATAATTTCTACTTTTTATTATATGTCCCTAACTAAGGGGGTGATAAATGGGGGGGTTATGTACTGTTTTTTTTATTTTGATCACTGTGATAGTTTATCACAGTGATCAAAATGTACTTTTATGAGAATGAATGAAAAAAAATTTGAATCTGCCGCCAAAGCAGATGGGCGGGCGCACTGCGCATGCGCCCGCCATTTTTTTTTTGCAGGGAGAAGAAGCCGGGATCCTGGGGCCTGCGGGAGGACGGAGGACACCGGTAAGTATATGGGGGGCGATCGGGGGACCGGGGGACCCTCATTTTCTCCCCTCTGATGTGCGATCACATCAGAGGGGAGAGAAATCATTTTTTTTTTTTTTTTTTTTTTTTTTGCGATCGCGGCTATGCTTGCATAGCCGCGATCGCAACACCGGGATCGGTGAATACCGACCCGGATCATGTTCTCTGGGGTCTCGGCTACCCCCGGTAGCCGAGACCCCAGAGAATATTTGCCCATCCCCCCACCAGCACAGCGGCACATAGCGGCGGGCGCACTGGGCATGCGCCCGCCATTGTCTTAACGGCGCCGGCACCGGGGACACCGGAGGGTCCGGGGGCCACATGGATCTTATTGGGGGCCACATGGGGGTCCTGGGGACCCTTTTTCTCTGTCCTCTGATGTCCGATGACATCAGAGGACAGAGAAATTAAATGGCACAACTTTTTTTTTTTGTTGTTGTTGCGGTCGCCGTTATAGGGTTAATAACGGCGATCGCAACATCGGTGTCGGTAAAAACCGACCCGATTCATGTTCTCTGGGGTCTCGGCTACCCCTGGCAGCCGAGACCCCGGAGAAAATGCGCCTCTGGGGGGCGCTATTCACTTTTTCCACAGTGCCGTTAATTAACGGCGCTGTGGTTTAAGTACCCTTAATGACCGCCGTTAAAAGGCGTATCGGCGGTCGTTAAGGGGTTAAGAAGGTGAAGATGAAGAATAATTTGATGAGAAAGATGATGCTGCTGAAGATTATGAAGGAGAAAGTGTGTCAAAAGTTAAAAAGGTGAAGAGCATGGAAGTTGTGAAACATACATATTTGCCAAAATAGAAAAAAGGTTAACAACATTGTCAATTTGTTCGTCAATCCAAACGTATTTCCAAAAAAAAATATATTAATGCTATTCCAATGCATTGGGTTAAACATGTATGCCTTTATTGTCTCCTCAACCTCCCCCAATACATTCTACATTACTCTTTGTTGTTTTCCTTCATGTACAATTAACCAACAAGGCAAGAATGGGTTTTTTTTAATGTCGATATTTGGTTCCCATAGACTTACATGGGACTTCCGGTATCGGTATCGGGTATCGCCGATATTTTAGTGATATCGGCGATACCATTCCGATCCGATATTTTTAGATATCGAGTAGTATCGCTCAACACTAATCACGACTCAAACACATTAGCCCCTCTATACTTCCCTCTCCCATGTACAGTTCCCATGCACTCCTCACCTTCCTGAAAAACCTCAGCCAATCTTGCCCAAACACATCGCAAAAAAAAACTACTTACAATTCCAACAACTACTTTCTCTTTATCTTCCTACTCCTAATGATTGCAGGGGACATCTCCCCCCAACCCTGGTCCACCATCCCCCAACCTCAACTCCTACCATACCTCATATGAAACCATAATAATCTTATTAATATTACTTGCACTCCCTCATCTCCTTCTTTTAATTGTGCCCTCTGGAATCCACGGTCTGTATGTAACAAGCTTCCCTTCCTGCACAACTACTTTCTGAACAACTCTCTTCATCTGTTGGCCCTCACTGAAACCTGGATTCAGGATTCTGACACGGTCTCCCCTGCTGCCATTTCCTATGGTGGCTTACAATTCTCCCATTCCCCAAGACCCACAAACAGACATGGTGGTGGAGTCGGCATACTCCTGTCCCCACAATGCACTTTCCAGGTCATCCCCCCAATTTCCTCACTCTCATTCCCTTCTTTTGAGGTCCACACATCAGGCTCTTCCGTCCCCTCTCCCTCAGAGTAGCTGTCATATATTGGCCCATAGGCTCGTTCACCCAGTTCCTTGACCACTTCTCAGCCTGGCTGCCGCATTTCATGTCCTCAGAACTACCAACCCTTATCCTTGGAGACTTCAACATCCCCATTAACAGCCCTACTTCCACATCTGCATCTCAGCTTCTATCACTAACCACTTCTCTAGGCTTCTCACAGCTTTCAACCTCTGAGACACACAAGGATGGTAACACATTTGACCTGGTCTTTATCCGGCTCTGTTCAATCTCAGACCTAAATAACTCACCGCTTCCACTCTCTGACCACAACATCCTCTCCTTCACGCTCACAAATCCTCGACCACCCCAGTGCACTCCTACCTACCACACATTCAGAAATCTACAAGCCATTAACCCTCAGACACCTTCAGACTCCCTACAATCATCACTATCCCCAATCTCCTCTTTTTCTTGTCCTGATCTGGCTGTTCATCTCTACAATGACACTCTTAGAAGCACCCTTGACCAAGTAGCGCCGCTCACCCTCAAAACTTCCAAACACACAGTGAAACAGCCCAGGCTCACATTGCAAACTCAACTTCTCCAACCATGCTCTTGAAGTGCTAAACGCCTATGGAGAAAAACCCACACAGCAGAAGACTTCATCCACTTCAAATTTATATTAAGAACTTATAACTCTTCCCTTCACCTCGCCAAACAGACCTACTTCACCACCCTGATCTCCTCACTAGCCAATAACCCCAAGAAACTTTTTGACACTTTTCACTTCCTCCTCAGGCCAAAAGCACAAGCCCCTATCACAGACATTTGTGCTGATGACCTGGCCTCCCACTTTATAGAAAAAATAGATAATATCCATCAGGAAATCTGCTCTCAACCACCAAGTGCTGTGACTCCCATCCCTCCCTGCATTTCCCCTGGCTCACTTTCCACATTTGATCCCATCACAGAAGAAGTCTCCAGACTTCTCTCTCCTCTAGTACGACTACATGCACTACCGACCCCATTCCCTCACATCTCCTCCAGTCTCTCTCTCCAGTTGTCACAACTCATCTAACTGCAATATTTAATTTCTCATTTATCTCTGGCATTTTCCTATCCTCCTTCAAACACTCCATCGTTACTCCATTACTAAAGAAACCCGCTCTCGACCCTTCCTGCACAAACAACTACAGACCAGTCTCCAATCTCCCTTTCATCTCTAAACTTTTGGAGTGCCTAGTTTACTCCTGCCTTACCCGTTACCTCTCCACTCACTCCCTATTAGACCCTTCACAGCCCGGCTTCCGCCCCCAACATTCGACTGAAACTGCACTGTTGTGAACACTCTGAATCTGACTTCAGAGTTTGGGCTCTGGTGGCTGCTGATAATAATGAAGCTGCTTTGGCTAACAGAAGTCTATCACCTGGGGGCGATAATTGGTAATCAGGTTTTTCTGACTGGGGAGATATAAGTGAGCAACCTTCCCATAATACTTGCCGGTGATTTGTTTCTTCCTGATCCCTTTTGGAAGTTATCTTGCTTCCTGCTTTGTCCTGCAACTTTCAGATAAGTTATTTGCTGTTTATTTCTGTGGCATTTGTTTTTCCTTTTGTCTATCTCAGTTTTTTGCCCTTTTTGGAGTTTGTACAGCCAGGATCCCCTGCGGGGGCCTACGCTGGACTCTGTCTCTCTTTTGCCACTGTTTATGTATTTCCAGCACCCTGTAGTTTCAGTGTCTGCTGGTTTGCTACCAGTTCAAACCAGAGTTCTGATCTAGCGGGGGAGAGATCGTATGGTCTCAGTGTTTTTGCATATCAGACGTGTTGGAATTTTTCTTAGAGTTTTTTCTGGATTGCAGACAGTATTGTTTCCTGTCCTGTTCTATCTAGACAGTTTGGGCCACAGCATTTGCTTGCTCTATTTTCTGCATATGTTTGTATTTCATCTGGTCTAACTGCCAATATATGTTTGGGGGCTACCTATTCCTTTGGGGGTCTACTCCGGGGCAGTTAGCTTTCCCCCTTCTCTCTTTAGCCTTAGTTAACTCTCTGGCTGTGTCGAGGCGTCTAGGGCACCGTAGGTACGTCCCACGGCTACTTCTAGTTGTGCTTTCAGATTAGGGGTCTGCAATCCGCTAGTTACCAACCTCTCTGTAAGGTTCTTTGTCTCTGTTGACATGTTCCTTGAAACTCAGTTTTCCGTCGGCCATTTTGCTTTCTGTCTTTCTGCAGCTATACATGACAAGATTCAGGAGCCAATGTTTAGTGTCTGCTGGGTCTGGGAAAGCCATGTCTGCTGTGACTGTGGATATCAGATGTCCGTTTAATACCTTATGTGATGACAGTGGTTGTGACTTCTCACATCCATTCCAGGTGAGCGCATTGCCTTAAAATTTTACTCTGGAGTGTTACCACAGGTAAACACTATTGTTTTTTTTTTTTTTTCCTTTCCTCTTCTCCTTCCAGCACTTCTGCCTTAAAAGATCTGGAAGATGGAGGCCCGCATAAAGGAACTTTGCGGAGTGACTGATACAATCCTTTCAGATGTACAGACTTTAAAAACCCGTTTTGCAAGCCTACAGGACCTCACTAATCATAATTTGCAAGTGTTTGGACAGACTACCCAGGAATTGCGAGCCAGGATTGAGGCTCTAGAGCAAACCCGGGCAAGGGGCGGCCCGCGGGCCGCATCCGGCCCGCCGGCTGTCAGTGACCGGCCCGCGGAGGTGCTCCGGCAGTCTCAGGGCCCCGGCATCAGCTGGCACAATACTTACCTCTCCCGTGCCTCCGCTGCTGCAGCTCCGGGCTCCACCGGCGCTTCCTCTCACAGCCGGCCGCTGAATGATGTCATCATTCAGCGGCCGGCTGTGTCAGAGAGCGGGGACGCTGGACAGGTAAGACGTGTCTCTGTGTATGTCTGTGTCTATGTAGTGCGGTGCTGTGTGTGTGTGTGTGTGTGTGTGTATGTATGTGAGAGAGTGCTTATGTGCTGTCTGTGTGTGATGATGGACAGGCATTGCTGATAATGGGGAGCATTGATGATGATGGGAGAAGATGATGATAATGGGCAGGCATTGATGATAATGGGCAGGCATTGATGATGGGGAGAAGATGATGATGGGCAGGCATTGCTGATAATGGGGAGGCATTGATGATGATGGGGAGAAGATGATGATAATGGGGAGGCATTGATAATGGGCAGGCATTGATGATGGGGAGAAGATGATGATGATGATGATGGGCAGGCATTGATGATGATGGGGAGAAGATGATGATAATGGGCAGGTATTGATGATAATGGGCAGGCATTGATGATGGGAGAAGATGATGATGATGATGGGCAGGCATTGATGATGATGGGGAGAAGATGATGATAATGGGCAGGTATTGATGATAATGGGCAGGCATTGATGATGGGGAGAAGATGATGATGGTCAGGCATTGCTGATAATGGGGAGGCATTGATGATGATGGGGAGAAGATGATGATAATGGGCAGGCATTGATGATAATGGGCAGGCATTGATGATGGGGAGAAGATGATGATGGGCAGGCATTGCTGATAATGGGGAGGCATTGATCATGATGGGGAGAAGATGATGATAATGGGCAGGTATGTATATATACAGTATACAGTATATATATATATATATATATATATATATATATATATATATATGTATATATACAGTATTGGGTAGAACGGAGTTAATTATATTAGTCCGGCCCTCTAAAACCATTCCAATTTCTCATGCAGCCCCCTGGCAAAATTAATTGCCCACCCCTGCTCTAGAGGAACGAGCCCAGGCTCCTGCCATAACCCCAAGTTCTGGGATCCCCAAATTACCTCCTTTTCGTTTTGGCGGTGAACGTGAGAAATTCAGGGGATTTATTAATCAATGCAATTTATTTTTCTCTGCACATGCTTCACAATTTCCCACTGAACGATCCAAAGTGCTTACTATAATCATTTTGATATACGAAAGATGTGTATCTTCGTACCGTGTTAGCCAGTAGATAGAAAAATATTTAGACTTGAGAGTCCTCAGTGGTTGATACCTTTTAATGGCTAACTGAAAAGATGGTAACAAATTGCAAGCTTTCGAGACTACGCAGGTCTCTTCATCAGGCAAAGACTAAAACAAAAACTGAAGAATCACATATTTATACACAAGAGGACACAGGAATAATGCAATAGGTAAGACAAGTGACGTGAAGCAGAACTGTCATTATGGCAGAGGGATGAACATAAATATGACTAGTTCATAGATAAGGAGTGAAAGTTTTATTACCCTCTGATTGGGGTCTGGTATTGTGTTGTGATGACCCTAAAAGGTCAGGGAAGCAGATTCCTTAATTGTTGTGGAAAGACATAAAACTCTGGGATATATTCATCCCAGCACTAAGAGTGTCAAAGGTCATCATAAGTTTATATTCCCAGACTTTTCTATCCTTCTCAGATTTGAATTTAGATTTTAATACAAGTAATTCCATATCCGTCATGCTATGACCGGGCATACAAAAGTATGGGGGGGAGACCGGGCAAAAACTGAGAACAAGGATGAATTCTCATCGCCACACAATAAGAGAAAAAAGAATGGATTTACCTGTGGCAAAACACTTTTGTATGCCCGGTCATAGCATGACGGATATGGAATTACTTGTATTAAAATCTAACTTCAAATCTGAGAAGGATAGAAAAGTCTGGGAATATAAACTTATGATGACCCTTGACACTCTTACTGCTGGGATGAATATATCCCAGAGTTTTATGTCTTTCTACAACAATTAAGGAATCTGCTTCCCTGACCTTTTAGGGTCATCACAACACAATACCAGACCCCAATCAGAGGGTAATAAAACTTTCACTCCTTATCTATGAACTAGTCATATTTATGTTCATCCCTCTGCCATAATGACAGTTCTGCTTCACGTCACTTGTCTTACCTATTGCATTATTCCTGTGTCCTCTTGTGTATAAATATGTGATTCTTCAGCTTTTGTTTTAGTCTTTGCCTGATGAAGAGACCTGCGTAGTCTCGAAAGCTTGCAATTTGTTACCATCTTTTCAGTTAGCCATTAAAAGGTATCAACCACTGAGGACTCTCAAGTCTAAATATTTTTCTACTATAATCATGTTGCTTACCAATAAGGCTTTGATGTGGGCAAACCCTCTGATTGAGACTGAGGATGATTGTTTGAATCACCTTGATGCTTTTATTTCAGCCATGGGGCAGGTGTTTGATGACCCCAATCGAGGTGCAACAGCTGAAGCAGCCATGTTAACTTTGCGCCAAGGTAAGCGTTCAGTAGCCGAATATGCCCTGGATTTCAGGAGATGGGCTCTTGATACCACTTGGGACACTTCCGCTAAAAAATCTATTTTTCGGAAAGGGTTGTCTCCACTGATTAAGGATGAACTTGCTCGTGCCGACCCTCCCACTGCGTTAGGTGACTTTATTAACTATTGTATCCGTATTGATGCTCGTCTAACTGAACGCAGACAAGAGAGATGGTTCGAAAATAATCGCACTAACCTTTTACTACCTCCCTCCTCAGCTAAGGAACCTTTGAGTAGGATCACAAGGGAACCAGAACCTGAACCCATGCAGGTGGACTCTTTACAAAGATGGGTTAGTGATGCACGCAAAGAACATCGTATAAAGGAAAATCTATGTTTCTACTGTGGTAAGTCAGGGCACTTCATTATAAACTGCCCCAGCCGTTCCCGTAAGACTACTGCAGCAGTCATTCACTGTGAGTGTTGCGAGAGGAGCTCTGTCATGTCCGAGCCTCAGGCTCCAGAGAGATCTGCTGCAAGAGATCTTGATTTCTCGGACTTAAACTCTGTTAGTTCTGGGGACGATGACGGTATAAACGCTGCAATTTTTCAAGTTTCCTCAGCGGTGTCCCAGCTGAGTTGTAAAAGAAACAATTCTCATTGCTTCCTTTCCATCAAACTCTGGGTTGACTCAGTCTGGGTGTCTAGCTCTGCTATGATCGACTCAGGAGCAAGTGGAAATTTTATGGATATCTCCTTTGCTCTGAAACAGGGGATACGTTCAGTGAAGAAGGTTACTCCAGTACAGATGAAGACTGTGGATGGCTCTCTACTGACTTCTGGACCAGTGGATCAAGAAACAGAGCCTTTGAGGGTCCTTATGGGTAAAGATCATCAGGAGAAAATGTATTTTATGCTTATCTCTTCTCCCCACTTTCCCATTATTCTAGGGCTACCATGGCTGCAGGCGCAGAATCCTACGATTAACTGGGAGACCAAGGAATTACACTTTCCGGAGAAACAGATGAGTCAAGGAGTTTCAGCTTGCTCTGTTCCTAAAGGAACCATGTCAGTCCCTGAACTACCAGCTGTATACCAGGACTATGTGGATTTATGTGACAAGAAGAACGCTGATCAGCTTCCTCCTCACCGTCCATATGATTGTCCAATTGAATTATTGCCTGGAGCCGAGATACCTTTTGGTAAGATCTACCCCCTAGCGGGGCCCGAGCTAAAAGCTTTGAAGGATTATATAGACGAAAATTTAGCCAAGGGCTTCATACGCCCCTGTTCATCTCCCGCAGGTGCACCCATCTTCTTTGTGAAGAAGAAAGATGGATCTCTGAGACCCTGCATAGACTATAGGGAACTCAATAAGGTTACTATTAGAAACCATTATCCATTGCCTTTAATCCCTGAGTTGTTGGAGAGAGTGCGGCATGCCAAAATTTTCTCTAAACTGGATCTCCGTGGGGCCTATAACTTGGTCCGTATTAGACCTGGGGATGAATGGAAGACTGCTTTCAGGTCACGTTATGGACACTTTGAATATCTAGTTATGCCTTTTGGTCTGAGTACCGCCCCAGCCACTTTCCAACACTTGGTGAATGACATCTTCAGGGATCTCCTAGATACATTTGTGGTGATTTATCTGGATGATATTCTAATTTTTTCTAACTCCACAGAGGAACATCATGGACATGTGAGAATGGTCTTAGAACGCCTAAGACAAAACCATCTCTACATCAAACTTGAAAAATGTGAATTCCATAGGACCGAAATTCAATTTCTGGGGTATGTACTATCTACGCAAGGGATTAGTATGGATGGAAGCAAGACCCAAGCCATCAAGGATTGGCCAATTCCTAGAAATGTGAAGGAGGTGCAGCGTTTCATTGGGTTTGCCAACTTCTATAGACGTTTCATTAAGAATTTTCCTGAGGTAGTGTCACCTATCACCCAACTTACCCGGAAACAGTCTAGGTTCTCCTGGACCCCGCAAGCTCAGGAAGCATTTTCCTGTTTAAAGGATAAATTTACCACCGCACCTATCTTAGTACATCCCAACCCCGAGCTTGCCTTCATAATAGAGGTGGATGCTTCAGACTGTGCCGTTGGAGCTATACTCTCTCAGAGAACAGGTGAGAAGAATGTCTTGCATCCCTGTGCCTTCTTTTCCCAGCAGTTGTCTTCGGCTGAGAGGAACTACGATGTGGGCAATAGAGAATTGTTGGCCATTATTGCCGCCTTCAAGGAATGGAGACACCTTCTTCAGGGAGCTGCACAGCAAATAGTCGTCCTGACAGACCATCGTAACCTTGAATTTATCAGGTCGACTAAGTGCCTGACTCCTCGCCAGGCTCGCTGGAATCTTTTCCTAAACCAATTTAATTTTGTCATTTCTTATAGACCAGGATCGCGCAATGGAAAGGCTGATGCACTCTCTAGGATTCATTCAGCAGAGACACGTCCACTTACTCCTCCTAAGACTATTCTTCCTGACTCTAGATTCCTGGGAGTGATTCATAATCAAGACCTACTTAAGGACATCAAGGAAGCATACCATGCGGATTCTTTGTTGGCTCAACCCCCAAGGGACGTAAGTCTTGTCTTTAAGAATGGTGTGTGGATTCAGGGACAACGTCTGTATATACCTGAAACAGTCAGATTGAGAGTATTGCAACTCATCCACGATTCCAAGATAGCCAGGCATCGGGAATTCTAAAGACACAAGAATTTCTTTCTCGTTTCTTTTGGTGGCCCACTTACAGGAAAGATGTCTTAAACTATGTCACTTCATGTGAAGTCTGTGCAAGATGCAAAACACCTCGCTCCTCACCAACTGGTCTGTTGCAACCTCTTCCCACCCCGTCCCGCCCGTGGGGATCCATTTCTATGGACTTCATTGTGGAGTTACCAACCTCTCAAGGGAAGAACACCATTCTAGTGGTGGTTGACCGTCTAACAAAGGCAGCTCATTTTATCCCTTGTGTCGGCTTACCCACTGCAAAACAGACATCAGACTTGATGATTAAGAATGTGTTTCGCTTACATGGAGTACCGGATGAGGTCATTTCGGATCGAGGAGTGCAATTCACTTCAAGGTTTTGGCAAAATTTCTGTGCAGCATTGGACATTAAAGTAAACCTTTCTTCTGCTTTTCATCCCCAGACTAATGGACAGACAGAACGAACCAATCAGACCCTGGAGCAGTATCTCCGCTGTTTTATCTGCCACCTACAGGATGATTGGGTGGATCTACTTCCACTGGCTGAGTTCTCTTATAACAACTCTCAGAGCGCCTCCACTAAGCAGTCTCCTTTTTACTCCAATCTAGGTTATCATCCTAACATTCTTCCTCAATTTCCCATAGATACGCCCTTGCCGGCAGTGGCTGAAAGAATCACTTCTTTACAAAAGAATATGGATCTTCTAAAGGAAAATCTAGAATTGGCTCAGGAAAGGTACAAGAAAGCAGCAGATAAATTTCGTAAACCTGCACCAGCTTTCAAGGTAGGAGATTTGGTCTGGCTGTCAACCAGAAATCTTAAATTAAAGATTCCATCGTCTAAATTGGGACATAAGTACATTGGACCTTATAAGATCAATAAGATTATAAGTGCTGTTGCTTGTCGTCTTCAACTGCCCAGAACTATGAGAATCCACCCTGTCTTTCATGTATCCCTACTAAAGGCTGCAACACCCAATACGTTTCCTGGACGTTCTTCTCCTTGCCCTGACCCAGTGCTGGTCGATGGTCAGGAAGAATTTATGGTGGAAAGGATTCTAGATTCCAGGTTGTACAGAAATCAGTTGCAATATTTGATTAAATGGCAGGGCTACCCAGTGGAGGACAACTCATGGGAACCAGTCAATAATGTAAATGCTCCTCGCCTGCTCCGCCAGTTTCATCAGAGGTACCCTGACAAGCCTGGTCTGAGGTCATCCGGAGGTTGTCCCTAAGGGGGGAGTAATGTAAGGTTCTTTGTCTCTGTTGACATGTTCCTTGAAACTCAGTTTTCCGTCGGCCATTTTGCTTTCTGTCTTTCTGCAGCTCTTGCCCTCAGTTAATATGGAGTTTCCAGTTTTCATGTTCCCGCCCTGATTCTTCCCTCTTGCTTCTTAAGCAGCTTCAGCTGAACAATCAGTGCTCCTGAATCAATCCTCAGTCAGTCTGTGACCTGACTCCTGGAAGCCTTGGACTTGTACTCCAGCTATTCCCTACTGAGGAACCTTGGAACACTTTTGGACTCTGGAAACCTGCTGTTTGGTGAATCCATGTTTGCAGAGGAATTACGGTACAGAGAAGAGATCCTGAACCTGCTTTGGAGATTTATTGTAGTGCTTGAAGTTACTCTGGCCTGCTGTGTCTCCTGTCGCTGTTCCTGCAAACTGTGTGAACTTTTCAGCATGCTTGTATGAAGTAATACAAGTCATTTCATTTCAACCTATGTCTCCTGTGTTTTCCTCGCACCCAAGCACAAGACGCTATAGGAACTGTACACTATACATGACACTCTCTGGGTGTCTGGTTGCCTAGCCTATTTTTTCTACTGTCCTCCTTGGCTACCAAATCAAAACCGAATCACCGCCAGACTGTAAATTCTAGGGTATTCAAAAGAAGGAAAGAATAGTAAAAAAAAAAAAAAGGTTTCAGAATTTTTTATATATTTTTCCTTTTTTTCTCTGGTGGCCGTAGGAGGATTTTTTCTTCAATGGAGATTAGGCAGTTGTCTGATCATGAAGTTCGGGGAATTTCTGTCTATCTCACTCAGTTGTCTGCTGTGGAACCTAAGATCCCTATTCCTGATTTATTTTCTGGGGATCGGTCTAAATTTTTGAACTTTAAGAATAATTGTAAGTTGTTCTTTGCCTTCAAACCTAAGTCCTCGGGGAATGCAGCGCAGCAGGTTAAAACTGTCATCTCCCTGTTGCGCGGCGACCCTCAGGACTGGGCCTTTTCCCTGACATCTTGGGATCCTGTTTTTACTAATGTTGATGCGTTTTTTCAGGCTCTGGGGTTGTTGTTTGATGAACCTAATGTTATTGATCAAGCTGCAAAGATCGATATTTTACTGTGTAAACCTTCTACCAGATCATTTATAAATATGTTGAAGAGAATAGGTCCCAACACCGACCCGTGCGGTACCCCACTGGTCACAGCGACCCAGTTAGAGAATATACCATTTATATTCACCCTCTGCTTTATATCACTAAGGCCGGCTTCATATTTGCGGATGGCAGAGATGCGGAGGGCTGCGTACTTCCTCGGTGAGGCTCCGCCCACTGCCGCACCTCTTCCAGTCAGCTCCACCTACATCTGCATGCGGCCTGCGAACCTATCTTTAACATTGGGTACGCAGGCCATGCAGATGAATCGTCCACCAGGACAGTGGGATACTCGGTACCGTACAGAGGATGATAGAGTTTGTAGTAAAGTGTCCGTGATGCCACCTGTGGTATCTGGTCAGAGGTGACCAGCGCTGCAGTGCAGATCCTCTGAGACTAATGGTGTGATGCAGCAGAGATGGAATAGCTCCCCACAGGCAGAGCTTGTTGTCTCAGTGCAGGGAGACGTTGTAGAAAGTAATGGTGCTGGGAAATGTAGCAGAGTGGAGTGTGTGATGCAGGAAGAAACTGAGGAGGCAGTCAGATGCAGCTACCAAAGCTTTACTCACAGTTCAGATGCATGCAGTATAAGTGCTCGCTTGGTGCCATGTCCTCCAGGCGAGGGGCTCAACAAACTCCCCGGTAGATTTGGAAACACCTTTCCAGGACTCCTTTCTATGTGTTCCCTTCACTGGCCGTCTCACTGTGCTGATTCCCACTCCTTCTACTCATCCAGCACCTTTCCTTGATTCCATATAGCTGCTCTCCGGAGAAGATGAATGTGGTTGTTGTCTGTGACCTCTAAAGTTGCCACAGCAGTCGGCTTGCTAGCTGAGTCATAAAGTTCCCACTAGTCCCTTCTGCGACCTGGTCTCTCCGCAATCGGATCGGGCCCCACGGATGGATCACTCACTATCCGTGTGCCTAGGACTCCTTCTATCCTTCCAGAAGCTTCCTTCTCTGTGCTTCTCTTTCTTTCTCACTTTCTCTGTCTGGGGCCGAGCTCCTACTAGCTCAAGGTCCCTCTCAGACTTTCTCCCTCTGCAGCTCCCCCTGACAGGGAGCTAGCTGCCTGTCGGCAGGTTTGCTTACTTTCACATTCTACTCACGTCTCACTTACTCTTTCCTGCTCTGGAAGCTTCACTTCCTATCCTTCTTACTAGGTCCACCCACCCATGCACTCTTTACTAACCAGCCAGGGATGAGACCATCCTCCCTCAGGGTACGTCCATGGTGTCCGGCTGCTATAGTCTGTGTTGGGTGCAGGTGTTAGAGTCCTGGGTGGTGCTCCCTTCTTACCTGAGAGTGGGGTATCACACCTCTGAATGAGGTGCAATACCTCTGTGGCGACTGAATCCTCAGGGGAGCCACATACCGCCCCTGTTAAACACAGCACGTCCGCGGGCTGAAACAGAGTAAACAGTTTTTACAGGAAACATACAAAATTTTTAGTTATGCATAACAACAAGTAGAAAAATAATTTAAATCAACTTCCCAGTATGGGAGGCACTATTTCTTGAACGTTGCATAATAACATTAACTTTCATTATTTACTGTAAAAGTGCTTTTGGCAGCAACCGTGAAAACTTTCAAGTTCGATACCAGGATAAGGCATAATGTCCCTAAAAAAACACTATTCTATTTACATTTGCTTCTTTTCCAATAGAAAGTACTTTTACTTTTTTAACACTTATTCTCTTCTCTTAGTGCAAGACCCATTTGGGGTGTTCTCTGGGTAGCAACCATTGCTACTAGGTTCACTAGCTAATTTGGACATCTTGTCCCTGTAACAATACTTCCTATTAGTCTTATAACATATTTACAAAAAGTGCTGTTAGTTCTCAAATAACTGTCTGTACATATCTATATCAAGTGGTACCTGTTACCAATAACTATTATACGCATTATCTACAAGTGCTATTCTATGACTCTGCAATATAAAACAATTCTTACTTCTACTCTAAGCATAATATACAAGTATAATAGCATTTTTATTTATACAAAATCTATAAGCTGTCATCAAATGAGGTAGGTGGCAGATACTATCCTAGCCGGGGTATCTCCTAATGTCCTTGTTGTTAGAACCCTCTTGTTAGATTTTGTTTCAGTTTGCTGTCACATGACCTTTTTTCCCTATTTAGTCTGGCTCCGCCCTTCTGGCTTTGCTGGACTTCATTGTATTATCTACTCTTAAGCTAGCTAGGTGCTTAGGTGCCTTACTCTGTCAATTTTGCTTGATCTTAGGATCTCTTAGTATTTGTTTTCTGTTTTATATTCCCTGCTACACTTTCAGTTAGGAGGTGTCCATCTTTTCACCCAGTCCCTAGATCTTTTAGGGATTCCTCCCTCGCAACTATAGGTCTTCGTTCAGACTAGCTGAGGACTTTAGCGGCTCTGGTCGCAGGATCAGAATTCCCACCTTTCCTTAGTGCTTGTAGCAGATCATAACAGTAAGTCCAGCCCAAAGAAAAAAAAAAATCTCTAAGGAAAGATTTTCAGTTTCTATTATGGTGTCGGTTCAGGATTTGGCTCAACACCTGCAGTGACTCTCTCTGGAGGTGGCTGAAATCCAGCAACACGTGAGTAGTTGTCCTGGAGCTGATTTCGTGGAGCCAAAGGTACGTTTGCCTGATTTATTTTTTGGTGAACAACAAGATTTTTTTTCTTTTAAAAATGCTTGCTTGTTGTATTTCTGTTTGAGACACAGATCCTCTGGTGATGATCACAGCGCATAGGGTTCATAATGTCACTTTTGCGCAAAGAACCTCAGGACTGGGCCTTTTCTCTGCAGCCTGGTGATCCATGCTTTAGATCAGTGGATAGTTTTTTTTTCTGCTTTGGGGTTATTGTATGACGATCCGGATCGTGTTTCATCAGCTGAGACAGAATTGAGACGTTTGAGACAGGGATCAGGTAATGTGGAAAAATATTGCACTCACTTCCGAAGGTGGTCCGCTCAGGTGGGCTGGAACGATTCAGCTTTGAAAAGTTTATTTCTTGCAGGGTTAAGTGAAAGGGTTAAAGATTTGCTGATTGCTTATCCCATACCTGGTAACTTGCAAGAGGCTATGCAATTAGCCATACGGGTGGATAGGAGACTGCGTGCAAGGGTTAATGAGAGTAAATCTGCCTTGTCAGCTCCAAGTTTGGAGAAGGAATGTACTGACATTGCAGAGCCGATGGAAGTTGGAGCAATCACACCTCACTCAAGGGAAAAAGAACGCAGATTTGCTCAAGGTTTGTGTTTCTACTGTGGTAAATCTGAGCATTTCATTAAGAACTGTGCGCTTCGAATGAATAAAGAGAGAAAAAAAAATGAGGTCAGTTTTGCCTGCATAGCTTGTTTAAACAATAAAGGTGTCTTTCTTTCTGCTACCACTGCTGGTGAGGAGGAATTAATGGAGTTTCGGGTATTTGTGGATTGTGGTTCAACTCTCAATGTGATTGATGGGAAATTTTTGGAAAAACTAAAATTAAAACCCAAATATCTATCTTCTCCTATTAATGTGGTGTCTGTGGATGGTTCTCACTTGAAAAATGTTACTCACCATATCTGTGAATTTCCTCTTACTATTAATGGTGTTCATCAAGAGAATTTGGATTTGGTAGTTTTGAATAATTTACCTTCTCCGGTGATTTTGGGGTTACCCTGGTTAAAATTGCACAATCCGATACTGGATTGGTCTACCAATGAAATTAAGTCCTGGAGTCCTAAGTGTTATGACAAGTGTTGTAACGGGCGTATTGCTGCTGTAGTTAAGGGGGAGTTACCTGTACCTATTCAGGATTTTTGGAAAGTTTTTTCTGATAAAGAATCGCAGGTATTGCCTCCTCATAGAGATTATGATTGTGCAATTGAATTTGTCCCTGGAGCGACTCTTCCTAAAAGTCGTTTATTTAATTTGACTATTCCTGAGAGAAAGGCTTTGGAGGAATACATACAGACAAGCTTGGCCGCCGGTCACATTAGGCCTTCCAAATCTCCTGTGGCGGTTGGATTTTTTTTTGTTAAAAAAAAGGACGGCGGTTTACGGCCTTGTCTAGACTTTCGTGAAATTAATAAGATTACTGTACGCAATCCTTACCCACTGCCATTGATTCCTGATTTGTTTAATCAGTTAGTGGGGGCCAAGTGGTTCTCGAAAATTGATCTTCGAGGGGCATACAATTTGTTGCGCATGAAGGAGGGGGATGAATGGAAGACTGCGTTTAACACTCCACTGGGTCATTTTGAGAATCTGGTCATGCCCTTTGGACTTTCCAGTGCTCCGGCATTTTTTCAGAATCTTATTAATGACATCCTTAGACCTTTGATCGGCAGAAGTGTGGTTGTGTATTTGGATGACATTTTGATTTATTCACCGGATTTGGAGTCTCATTGGAGGAGTGTGCGTGAAGTATTACAGTTACTGAGTGATAATTCACTTTTTGCCAAACTAGAAAAATGTGAGTTCGCTGTACAGAGACTTCGTTTTTTGGGCTACATTGTCTCCAGTGAAGGTTTTGAGATGGACCCGGTGAAAGTGCAAGCTGTGCAGGATTGGCCTAGACCTATTGGTGTGAAATCAATACAGAGGTTTTTGGGGTTAGCCAATTATTATAGAAAATTCATAAAAAAAATTTCTGTGATTGCCAAACCTCTGACCGATCTCACCAGGAAAGGTGCTGATGCGGTTCAGTGGACTACTGAGGCCATTGAGGCTTTTGTGTTGCTAAAGGAGAGGTTCAGCTCTGCTCCCATCCTTACGCAGCCTGATGTGACTAAACCATTTTTGGTTGAGGTTGATGCTTCTTCTGTGGGGGTCGGCGCGGTGTT